>CM076670.1:2560066-2609796 GCA_038496675.1 Rachycentron canadum | reverse complement strand
ACTAGCAACAACCCTGACTTAGTTAAAAAAAAAATAAAGAAAGAAATAAAAAAAATCAGCTTTGCAAATGTTTCATAAGGAAGAAAAAGCATTAAACTTAAACGATATGAACATCGTGTTAGGGTGAGAGAGAGAAAGTGAATGTAAATACGACTTTGTTTGGAAAACTTCTTTAAACCTTTAAAATGACAAGACAGTGACTGTAAAAATCAACTTAGCACACGGACCAACACATATACTTACATGCTGCTTTAGTTCATTTTATAAGATCCACAACCACACGCAGCAAACATACACAATGAAAACTGCTAAATCATAAGAGCAACAGATGTTTGATAGCATAATGATTCAAACCAGCATTTGTGTATGTGTGTGAGTTTGTGTCGCCTGCTGTGGGCTGCAGAGATCAGCGGAGGCTTGTGGTTTTGGGTAATGTGTCCACATAGATTTGTTCCCAGTTTGAACACGAGTCCTCCTCAGCAGCCTTTACAGAATGAGTCAAGCATCCACTTATGAAAGACATCTGTTTGTCTTGGCTCCACGTGCAAAGTCTACAGTCCTACCAGTCGTACGGGATTGTTCTGCATAAGTTCATCACTGACTTTAGCTTCTTTACTGCTCAGCAGCTTCACAGTTTATACACCTGAGGTGCAGTTGTGTTCATTTACGGGCTTTTAAAAGAAGAAGGAACCAAACATTGAATTATTTTAACACACTGAAGTGCACACATCCCATAGAGTCTGAGTCAGTCTTGACCCTTCAAATTTTTACGGCTGCTATCATCTTCGTTGCCACTTTTCATCTGACTCACATCAAAATAACAGCTTTCCCTCCTCTTCCTCTTTATCTACATCACCCAATGACATTTGACATGAAATCTGTATTAAGAATAAGCAAAGTATCTGTTTCCATAGGATTAACCCTTAGAAACGAGGAGCAGGTTAATGTGTATAACGATGCTACTTGCTGCAATTATTAGTAATTATTCTCATACCTGTACACACCTGAGTGGATCGTTTTCAGCAAAGTACTGGTACAACAAGCACAACAAGACAGTCTGACACGCCAATGTGTGCACAGTACAGTACATCCATCACTGCTGTTTACCTTCAACCACTATGAGGAAAATCATATTGTGTGGTCATGTAAAATAGTGAAAAAAAGAGTTTTTAATTGTATGTGTAGCCTTAAACCCACGAAGACCTCGAACATCCTCTAAAAAAAAAGGCAGCTCTGGTTGAAAATTTGAAAAGCTCGCATTAAACGTCCACTAAAACCTTTATTACTCAAACTCTGAAGCAGATAGAAATGTGAAATAAAAGACATTTAAGGGCTTGAACAATTGATGTTTATTGTAAATAATTGTCTTTGTCTTGGAAATTGGATATGGCTGGAAAAATAATCAGATTTATCACATTCTCAGCAGTGATTTTTTAATTTAAAAAAAAAAAAAATCAGCTCAATGCATCATGGTCAGTTTAATGTAACGCAAACAGCTACACAAAGACACAGAGGCTGACACGGTGTTGATCCACAGGTGGGAGACAGAAGCTCCCGCCTCTTCATCATGTTATAACTCTACAGTTCACAAGCTCCAAAACTGCCACGCACACATATAAACAGACACACACTGGACATCACACCTGAGGTGATGAGACAAATGAGGCGGATTAAAAGGCACATAAACATAAGGCTACGTGCACACACACACAAACACACACACACACACACACACACTCTACCTTTAAAGAAAGACACTCTGAAGGAGGTGTCCGTCTTCTCCTCATCCTCATCGTCCCCCGTCCTCCCCTGTGCAGGCGATCGCCTCCTTTTCCAACGCATCGATCTATCTGTGGTTAGTTTGAGGGCACACTATCCTCCCTTCCTATCTCTCTGTGTCCACTTGCTCGTCCTCTTGCTTTACTTCCCTGGTCTCCTCCTTTCCTCTCTCATCACTCTCCCTCCTCACCCCTTTGATTATACTTTCTCTCGCTCTCTCCCTCCCTCTCTCTCTCTTTCTCTCTCACATGGTCTCTCTCTAGCAATAAAACCAACAACAGTGTGAGTTCACATGATTCCTAAGTGTGTGTGTATGTGTGTGTGTGTGTGTGTGTGTGTGTGGTGGTAAATAAAGGTTTTAGGGTTCAGAGTAGAATCAGGTTGAGGGTCAGGGTAAGAGTGTCCTCGCAAGTATACAAAGACCAACATTAATGTGTGCGTGGGTGCAATTTGTACAGTTTGTGTATAGTTTTTGCAGCGTGTGTGTGTGTGTGTGTGTGTGTGTGTGTCCTCGCTCACCACGCTGCAGTTAGTTCTGCTGCGTCAGCCCTGCCCACACACACACAAACACACACACACCACCAGCAGTAAATACACTCAGAGAAGATGCATCACACAAAGCGACAGATGCTACACACTCACACACACATTGTTCGGTGTATCGCTGACCCTTCAACGACACAAACATCACTGTTGGAGCCAACTGGTCATCTATAAAGGTCAGAAGGTTAAAAGGTCATATTTCAACTTCAAAGCGAAGACGACACGTTACAAAACAGCGGCAAACGTATGAAATGGTTTACACGTCTGAGGGGGCGTGGTCAGGCTGGACGGGTCTCCAGCCAACGACAGCACCAGAAACCCTGCAGCTACACCTTCCTCCGAGCCAAAGCTCCAAAACAACTGATTGAAGCCTTTCGCCGACACTGAGACTCCAACTCTGTCTCTCTTTCATAGGCACCAACCCAGAGATGAGGCCTGACGGATCCCGTTCGTACCTACAAGCTGATTTTCTCCTGATGCGTTTGTCTGACAACGTCACGTTATTCTGATCTGTGTCATCAACCCTCATCCCAACCTGCTGCCGGCGGGGAGGTGGCGAAACCCACGTGACGCAGATACAGGAAGTGATTGTAAACACGGCGTCTCCCTCCCTCACCCCTCTCAGCGTAAAGGTCAGCGAAGTGAGATTGTCCGGCTCTCACTCAGCGGCAGGCCGACGCTCAGGCAGGAGCATCTGCAGCGCAGTGACACAAGTAAATAAAGTGTGTGAGTGTGCGACAGGGCAGACTGCCTGCTTCACACAGGGCACTAATGAACACAGAGGGCAGACAGAGGACACACACAAACACAGAAACACATAAAAGTACGAATGAGCTGCTCCAGCATGTGAAACACAAATACAACACAACTGAAGAGGAAAAGCTTGTTTGAATAAAGCATCAGAAACTGACACATGGATGCAGGCGGATGCGAGTCCTCGTAACCATAGAAACCGGGTCTCTTTGATGATGGGCTGGTTGTGACATTTTACAATAATAACTGAATTATTAATAATAATATTTTTATGATAGGACATTTTAAACTGTCCCACAAAGTCAAGAAAAGATTTAGAAGAAGAAGAAGAGGTCGGATCTCAAACCCCAACCACGGGATCAGGTCTGAAAAGAGCCTGACTGAGCTCGAAACGCTTCAATAAAAGGTTTTTTTTTTCTGGTTCAGAGGATTTGTTGTATTTATTCAGTGTTGTGAGGTAAAAAAAGAATCTATTGGCAAAGGGTGGTGTTGAGGAGGCAGCAGGAACACATGGACCTGGACGCCCCGATGAGTCCTGCGTCTCTGTGTACGTCTGTGTGCTGCCAGCCGCCACCTGGCAGAGGCGAGGCTCTGCGGTTTGGACACGGTGCGAATAAACAGTGTGCGTGTTTGTAAACAACTCACAGACCCCGCCACGTCCCCTGTCAACGCCCCCGTCGTTGCGCCGCCCAGGAGTCGTTCGGCGCCCGATTTTCGCCTGGTGGGACGTTGGGTCCATCCTGTTTCACAGTCTGTACGATCTCTGACATCATCACCTCGTTCATTTATCATTCGTGGTCGGGGAGAACTAGTTAAAACGTCCGACCACATCAGAAACAGAGTCTTTGGAGTTGCTCCAAACAGCCAGAGTGTGGAAATCCAGCCATGATGAGGGGGGCATTTAAAAACAAGGATGAGGGGCAGTGTTTAGGCCACAGAAGCTCTGAGCAGGTGGCGAATTTCCTGTCTGTCTTTTCTAATCTATCAAACAACCATGTTCATAGAAGTTCCCTGAACCCTATTCAGCCTATGGAAGCATATACACTTACAATCACCAGGTTGTGTTTGGAGCCTTGTTGCACCATAATGCTTTCGTCAGGCCAAGAGTGACCCCAAACTGCTGGTCAAGTGCAATGAGATCAAGTTCAGTCAGAAGAGCAGCATAGAAATCAGAGGCCGAGCTGTCAGCTGCTTTAGCCAAAGTCAATGGGATCGATCCTGTATCTTTCTGATCTCAGAGTGAGGAGAAGTTGCTCTGAGTTTATTGTAGCGACAGAATAAAGACAGAGAGACATGGACAATAAGATATTTAAAGCATTAGAGGCTTTGGAGCTGATTTTTCATCATTACTGCTCCAAAGAATGAGCAGAACTCAGATCAGATAAAGAGAGAAACTTCAAATCAGCTCTAGAACAACACAAACACATGTGTGTCACTTTCTGTGTTGAAGTTTTCTGTGGTTATTATGGTTTACAGTGTTTTTATCTAGAAAATAAGGAGAAATTCACTGTGTGTTTTTTGTTTTCTCTTGTTCTCTGAGCTACTATCCCCTATTACAGTGAAGTCTTTATTTAGTCACGTATATAATTAGCTGAGGTTGAGCTGATTGTGAATATGTGGAGACTTGGTGACATTTTTTTACACAAAAAACAGTTCATAGGACTGTTTCCTTGTCCTTATTCCCTTTGTGTATCCTTCCTTATGTACTTGTAAACAAAGGCGCACACACACAAGCTTGTGCACTAACTAAAATCCATTTTACTCTCTTCCTCCCTCCACATGAGCCTGGTAACTCCCTCCACGATGAAGTGATATTCCCCTCTTCCTTTATCCCCATTCTCAAATTAAATCCCTCCACACACCCACACACACACACACACACACACACACTGTCCGTCATCTGGAAGTGATTGCGTCCACCATTACAGCGTGCCTTGGCCGACGTAAAGCGTGTTGGTGTTGACAGCCAGCCTTTTGTCCTGAGCAGCCCCGAGAGAGGAGCTCAGCACAGTAACACACTGATGAAACCAGCTCATTCCACACACACACACACACACACACACACAATACAGTCTGTTAACTCACTCATACCCACAACAACTATCAGTCACTTATTGTGAAAAATGAATAAATACAAATGGTAGCACACACTTAGACTTTTCCCTCAGAGAACTGAATTAACTGAAGTTATGGTTACTTCAGTACAGTATCATTCAGATTTTGACCTACATTCCCCACTTTGCCTGTAAAGTTAGTGATGGTTAAGGCTGAAGGAGCGATATGATGTGTGAGCATAGTCAGTGTTCAGTTGTCCCACGATGAAAGTGGACATTGAAGTGGATCAAGTTAGACAGAAGAACTCGTCCCTGTGTCATTGCTCCACCCACGACCCCAAACGTAGATCGATTTCATAAGAACTGAGTTCAGAGCTGAACAGTTAATCGTGATATAATCAAAATTGCAATAGTACAATTGCATGAGCTGCTTTTTTTTTTTTTTTGATAAAGGAAAAATGTGACATTAAATTGTTGCCAATTGTTAAAAAAAATGAATGTTAAAATAAAAAGAACCATTAAAACTGAAATTGCAAAATCTAACCAATAATAATCATCATCATCATCATAATATGATTCTTTTCTTCTTCTGCATAACTAAGTTTATAGTCAATGCCACAGCCAGGAGTTCTTCTTCTTCTTCTCCTCTGTTGTGATAGGAGACAGAACAGACGCAGCCCTCATGTTCACACTACAGAGAGCGACATGACGTGTGTGTGTGTGTGTGTGTGTGTGTGTGTGTGTGTGTGTGTGTGTGTGTGTGTGTGTGTGTGTGTGGAGCATGACAGTGAAACACACACACACACACACTGGAAAAAGAAAACACATCTTGTGAGCATGAAGACAGGAAAACTGCAACATCTGCACACAGACACACACACACATGCCAAACACTTGTAGGAAAAGTTGTTGGACTCAGAGGAGAAAGAGCTGCACTGCACATGTACACAACTCAACACACACACACACACACATATATACACACACACACACATACATACACAAGGCCTCTTCCTGCATTATATCACTGCTGTTACTCAATCTGGACTCCTGTGGTATTTGTTATTTTTCACAGTGTAGAGAAATCTGAGGATTTGAGGATCTTTCTGTCTTTCTCTTCTTCTGCAGAAAAGTTGTTTTTTTTTTTAATTACCAGCCTCTAGTCTTTTTTCCAATAGTAGAGCACAGAAAAATAAATCAGGAAAGTCAGAGATGGAAAGTCACTTGGTGCTTCAAGAAACTGTAGATTGTTTTGGATTGAATTGATGTGGATTAATGCAGCTTTAACTTTATCCTCCCACCTATATATATATATATACACACACACACACGCACACACACACACACACACATATACGTACTGATACATTAGAGCTGATTTGAAGTTTCTCTCTTTATCTGATCTGAGTTCTGCTCATTCTTTGAAGCAGTAATGATGAAAAATCAGCTCCAAAGCCTCTAATGCTCTAAATATCTTATTGTCCATGTGAAGCAGCTGACAGCTAGGACTCTGAAGGAGACACTCTAATTGGCTGTGACATCACCCACTGGAGCCAATAGGAGTGTCCCGTGTAGAGACGTGACTCTAGACGTCACTATCAAAGATGGAGGATGAGAATGGACGGATAAACACACAGATTAAAGCAGCAATGGTCCAGTGAAAGGCTCAGACTGATCCAGATCTGAACTAACTACATTTACAAGTTTATCAACTGAATTAAGTTTCACATACGGACGAATCAGGGCTTGTTAGAAAGAGCTGAGTCTCCAGTTTAAGGAGAAAAAATCATCAGTTCTCCAGCTTAAACCATCACGGAGCAACAAGGCTCTAAAGGCAACCTGGTGATTCTAAGTGTATATTCAATCAAATTCAATCAAAGACCTAAGGATGAAAAATACTCTGGTCGGGCCTGTGTCAGGTTTGGAGACGTTTCCTCAACACAACTACTGACAAACTGAGACATTAAATGAAACTGGCAAATTACAGAAGAGTCTCAATCTCTTCTCCTTTTGATCTTCACATCCTTCCTCAAACTCCCTCCTGCTTTCTTATCTGTCCGCTTCCTTCTGTCATCTTTCTTTTCCGTCTTCTCTCCCTCCTCAGCTCATTTTCATCTCTTCTTCTGTGGTTTTCTACCATAGAAGAAGTGCTCCCAAAGGGTGTGTGTGTGTGTGTGTGTGTGTGTGTGTGTGTGTGTGTGTGTGTGTGTGTGTGTGTGTGTAAACAAAAAGAAAACTGCATGTGATAAAGCAAAGTAAAACACACACACACATACACACATTGGACACAGTGGCTGTATTTCATGGAGGCTGACAATCGGCCCCGTGTACAATACCTCCGGGTGGTTGCCACGGCAACGTGTCGGACCAAAAAATTTAAAAATGTGCAGTGGACGGAGGTAAATATGACTTATACAAAGAGAGAAAAGTTTTATCCCTCTGGCTATGTGAGTACAAGAAGTGTGTGTGTGTGTGTGTGTGTGTGTGTGTGTGTGTGTTTTTTACTTTGCAAACTTTGCACAAATTTATCACATGCAGTTTTCTCTTTGTTTGTATTACAACTTAAGACTGTCTGTGTCTGCATGTGTGTGTGTGTGTGTGTGTGTGTGTGTGTGTGTGTGTGTGTGTCAGAGAAAGGGAAAGGGCCGGGCTCTCGGCCAAGACAGGAAGTCGTTAGCAGGTTTTCTTCTCTGACTCTTTTACCTGAATCTACAATTCGCTCTGGTTTTCAGGAGAACAACAGCACTTTCTCTTTTTGGTAGATTTTCCTCATTTTTGTGCACGCACACACACACGCACACACACACACACACACACACACGCACGCACACACACACACACACACACACAAACACACACACACACACTCACACTCCACCTTATTTCTCTCTCTGTGGGTAATTAATGATCCTGTTGACCACAGAAACCACTGAGGGGCCCATAGCTCCACCTCCACCTAATTCCAGCTTTAGCAGCTAAATGACACACACACACACACACACACACACACAACTGAGCATGTGCAGGCGCACAAAAAAAAATGTCTCACGCACATATATGCACGTGCACAAACACACTGCAGATCTACACATTGACTTTAGGCGCACAAAGAGAAGGAAATACTTCAGCTCCAACAGAAATATTAAATACAGAACATCCACTATGGTTTCTGTCTAACCTTGAAAACACACACACACCTAGTTACACAAACACACACACACACACACACACACACACACAGTGATTTATTTCACAGACTTTCTGAGAATTACAACTGATTCACACAACCTTCTCCACCATATGGGAATGTGATGATACATGAGATTGATGCGTCATTTTGGATCAAACTCATGTTTGTGTCTGAACAGAGAAGAAACAGCCACATTCACATTGAGCTTTTACAACACGTATGAAATCTTATTCTTGATGTTCCAGCAGCCTGAGTCTAAGATGAGGCGAGTTAATAGTCATCTGCTGTGATTTCTCACTTCTAGGAGCACACAATAAAAGTAAAAAGTTTTTTGTTCGTCAAAGTTTGTCAAACAAAACACAAACATATCCTCTGATCTTTTGTCAGACCAAGGACCATTTAGCCACTAAAATAAAACTCACAGACGACCTAACTCCCAAACATCCCCAAACCCAGAAGGGCTACTACTTCACCAGTGTTGTGGTCGAACCAGGGTCTCAAATTAAAACGGCGTATGAAGATAAAGATAAAGAGGAGCATTGTATTTAACACTCACGTATGCAAACACTGTCCCAATGTGATCAAACGAGCCTGAGACAAACCTTTGATAGATCTGGTCTTAAACCAGCAAGCCTGTAAAACACCCAATTCAAATTACAGCGTTGATCTGATATTGAAAACAAAGCGTAGCCCCACACTGCTCTTTACGGTCTGTGGTCACTGTCAGACAGTTTGAGAAACGCCACATTATTTCATCTGAGAGGACGTTCGACGTCAATAAACTTGGCTAACGTTACACCCCCGTTCCATTGCCGTCCTGCTTTTGTTAAATGGGTTACAACTGCTTTAATGATCAACCACTATCACAACTTTAGACGTGATTCAACAGGCAAATGGACAATGTGGATGGACAACAAGCAAGAGAGAGAATCCATCCATCCATTATCCACACTGCTTCCCCTTACAGGGTCGAAGGGGGAGCTAGAATCAATCCCAGCTGATCCTGAGCCCGGGCGGGGTACACCCCGAAGAGGCCGTCAAGTCTATCACAAGGCTCAAAGGCTACGAGCAATTAAGAATCACCAATTAACCAATTAACCAATTAAGGTGCATGTCTTTGGAGTCCACACAGAAAGGGCCTAACTGGCTAATTCGAACCCAAAATCTTCTTGCTCTGACGTGGCAAGAAAGTTAAATATATCTTTCTGGCCAAGTCAAATCTCTTTGGAAGATCAGAGGACAGAGGCCAAAAAGAGGAAAAAGAAAGTTAGGGATAAGCTGAATGCTAAAGAGAGCAGCATCTCAGTTTTTACAGCCTTCTTATTTCAAGGAGACGTTATTGTTATGATGAATAATTCCACTTGGATTATAAGAATCTGCAAATGAGTCTGACTTCTGGTGATTTGGTAGCTCTGAATATTCAATTTCACTAAAATTTAAATCAGATTATTAAAAAATAAAAAGGCCCTTTTCCTGCAGTGTTTTGGGAGCGGGAAGTTTATGTGTGGTGCTGCCGCCGCCGCCGCCACCGCCACCGCTGCCCTCTGAATCACTGCCAGTAGGAAGAGAGGTGGTGGGGGAGGAGGAGGAGAAGTGAACATTTTCGCACTGAAAAGATTTTCAGTCCACAGATTGAAATAAATAACTGTGGTTTTAGAGACCATCTCATTCACTGGAGATGGATCAAGTCGTCCCTCTCCACTGAACGCTTCAATGCGTGGGGTCAGAACTCAAATTTATCTCCGAGCATCAGCTCAAAACAAGTTTCCAAAGCAGGTTTTCAATTGACTTTCTGCATGTCACAGTTTGTAAGAGCACGATGAGATGTGTTGGAGGATGGAGACTGAAAGAAAAGTAAGAAAGGAGGAGAAGGGGAATTACAGAGGGGCCAACAGAGAGGGATATTGAGTCATGAGGTTGACGTCCACCCGTGGGAACGAGGGAGAGGAGGAGGGGAATTAGAGAGTGAAGGAGAGGGGAGTTAAAGCCTTTTTCTCATCCTCTCATCTACCATTTGATTTTCATATCAGGCTTTAGAAGGACATGTGGGAAAAATCAAATACTCATACTGTTTATGTAAAGGAGGAGGTTCAACTCAAAGAAACATCATCACGAACATCGGGTCAGGATGAATAGAAAGAAGAAATTAACTTTATATAAACAGAAGGGCAGAAAAAAAAACACACAAGCTGCTGAATCTGAAATGAGACAAATAGAAAATGAAGATTTAATGAAATAACATATTAATAATATACAACTAAAGGGAGTTTGACCTCAGCTGCCCCATGAAATGGTGAAAGAAGGAATAAATGGGGAGTGAACTCTTTAAATAACCCTGGGGTCAAGGTGAAAACAAGAGCCAATCAGTGATGACGGGACAGGAAGTGAGGTAGGAAGTAAAAAGGGTAGAACATAGGAAACATGACTGCATCACTTTGTTCAGCTCCACTTCCACGAAAACTAAAACTAGGTCGACCGATATTAAAAATATATTCCGGTCAAACGGAAGAGAAAGAGAGAATTAACATTGACGGAGTTTAAAAGACTTTGCAATGCATTTCCATGTTTTTAATAGGATCTGTGAGTCTCATCTCACTTTGGAGACACAAAAGACCTTTATACAGTCAAAAGTAACGTTTGGGTCACGTGCGAAATAACTTTTGGAAATAAATTATGATGCTGTTCCACAGGTAAATATGGCTGCGTATCCCCCCTCATAACAATACAGAGTCTGCAGTTACATTTCTCTTTAACAACCTGGTGGACTTCCTGGTAATTTCCACATCATAAAGAAGAAGAAGAAGAAGAGGAAAAAGAAGAAAAACACCAGTGAATTCAGTGAATGTACAGATCAATACCAACAATATGATCCCAGTAGTTTTTTTATTATTTTATATTATTTTGATAGGACAAGTGTAGAGAGACGGGAAATGGGAGCACTAAGAGAAACAAAATGAATATGAAGACACAAAAACAACTAAGAAGACACATAAAACCCCCACTAAACCACAGAACAACTACAAACACACACAGAATAACCAATAAGTGGCACATATTAGCTACAAAGACACAAAACTACAACTAAGAGACAGTAAAAAACTACAAAGACACTTAAAACAACCACGAAGAGACACAAAAACATTAACAAATATCATGTGTAAATGTAAATTTTCATTTTATTTCTAGCTCCGTGAGTCTCACGGAGGCGTCTGTTCTCTCGACAATGTGCCACAATCTGAGCTTTTCA
Source organism: Rachycentron canadum (assembly GCA_038496675.1). NCBI lineage: Eukaryota > Metazoa > Chordata > Actinopteri > Carangiformes > Rachycentridae > Rachycentron > Rachycentron canadum. The sequence goes on along the minus strand of CM076670.1, from coordinate 2,598,230 downwards.
AAATCAGTCAGGAAAGTCCAAATGGATGTCCAAAGGGTTTGGTCAGCCAGTGATTCATCTGCTCAAAGAATTAGCGCCCACATGGTTTGTGTGTCAGGCCGTCTCCCAGTTTACAGTTTAAATATCGAGGAAAACATTGTCATTTACTGCTTGATCTTTTCCTTTGTTTCAACTGTTCCACTATGAGACCAGGGAGTAAAGAGTCACTTGTACCTGCTCAGCGAAAGGTAGAAATATTTAATTGAACCTTATGCACGCGTCTCTGTTGTGTTTGTGTTTGACAACAGTGAAAACAGCAGCATTGAACACACTTTGCTTCAGCTTCATGGCCCTGGTGCCCACTCATGGCTGAAATGATGGGTTTCTCCTCGTATGACCGATACATGTCAACGCAAAAACGGCAGCTCTACGAAGAATCCCCCTCTCTCTTGCCCTCCACAACACACTTTTGCACCAAAGGCCAGGAGAAGAAACATTCATTGGCAGACATCAGTTGTTAGAAATTGACCAATATTACAGCACAGGTGTTAATTTGTGCATAAAACTGCTGAGATGCTTCAACTCCAAACCATGAAAAATGAACCAGCAGCCACATCTGGATGGATCACAACTCAAATATATTAAATTCTGATGAAATTGAGATTTATTGTGCAATAAATAGTTGTGTTTATTAAAGCAGAATAAGGGATGAAACTCGAGGCCACGCCCCCCAACAGTGATGTCATAGCAGGTGTGTTGTGTTTGAGAGCTCAGGGAAAACACCTGTCGTGACACCACCAGCTGGAGGCAAAATGTGCTTAGACTTTAAAACCACAGAGACCAGCTTTTCCTCCTCCCTGTGGATTTACCCTGTAAAACATCCTCAGCAGTTACGAACATTTAACCCTGCCTCGAAAAGAGACATTTTTCTGGCCACAAACTTCAGCAAACTCAGCCCGTAAAATCCGTTTGGGGTCAAAGGAAAAATGTGGTTTCCCAGAGCACTAAGTTGGAAAATAGGCACCGAAAGAAAACACAAGACTCTGGTTCCCATTCACATACTTGGGATATTCCTGAACGCGGTCGATGTGAGAAAATGGCAGGAAGTGAAGCCAGTGTGAGAAAAGAAAGTGGCAGAGGAGAAATTCCTCGGGTTGAGGCCTGACTTCAGACTCCGATGACGGGATCTGGTGCTAGTAAGCTTTCCAAAGTGATGACTGACATCCTCCTCCTCTGTATCAGTTGGACTCTTCGCCCTCAGCCCCAGGAAGAGGAAACCTGCCTCGATCCCTCCAGCCCTTCATCCTATCGAGGCCCCTGGAAACGGCTCCTGTACAAACTGGAAAAAATCTCCTCATCCAGGCCTGGAACATGTGTTTCAGTTCTTTATGCAACTCTGACCGGGCTTCACTGTTTTTGGCAGGTGGAGGTGGAGGTGGAGGTGAGGGGGCGGTTTTTGTCAGTGGTTGCAAAGTTTTGGGTTTTTTTGTTTTGTTTTTTTTTTTTATCCCTACAAATCTGAACAGCAACCAGCAACCAGCCGAGAAGACACACAAAACAACGTCATAGAAACACAAAACAACCACCATGAGGCACAAAATGACTACAAAGAAACTCTGCAAGGAGTCATAAAGCTACAAAGACACATAAACCAACTACAAATAAAAACACAAAATGAGTATAAAGAAACAAAAATTAATCACAAAAGACACAAAATAACCACAAAGACACATAAAATAATCACTAAAAGACACAAAATGACTTCAAAGTCACAAAAACAGCTGCAAAGACACAAAAAACAACTACTAAGTGACGCAAAAGTCAAGAAAACAGCCACAAAGACACAAAAACAACCGCAAAGACACAAAATGACTTGCCTGTATTTTTGTCTGTGTAGGTATCCTGACATTTAATAGTTAAATTTATCTTTTCTGACACTGTGTCACGTGCTTCTCCACTTCCTGTTGCATCAAACAACAACTCAACAAACATCACAACATGTCACAACAATGTCGTTTCATTTCTAGCTGCGAGGCCGTGAGGCTCACGGAGGTGTCTGTTGTCTCAACAATGTGCCGCAGTCTGAGCTTTTCCAAAATCAGTGAGGAAAGTCCAAATGTTTAGACCTGTTTTTCTTCTGTTTTCCATCTTTGCTGAGACAGACGGAGGCAGAGAGAGAGAGAGAGAGAGGGGGGCGGTGGAGTGAGGATAATGATGAGTGACGAAGGCCCAAGCTATTGATTATTTAGCCTTGTGCTGCTGCTGCTGCTGCCCACATGTTAGTGATACAGTAAGAGCCCACACAGAGTTTAGAAAGGAGGGAAGAAGACTGAGGATCTTTGCATCTCACACAGATGAACACATGCACAGAGACGATGCTTTTCTCTTTTACAGACACACACACACACACACACTCACTCACACACACACACAGGCCAACACACGTGTGAGTTTCCCTCCGTAAAGTAAACTGAATGGAGACCTGTATTTTGTTTTATCTTTTTTTTCCTCTTCTCCTCTTTCCAGCTCTACATCTGGTCTGTGTTTAGAGGGACTTTCTCGCTTATCATACTGTCCGTGCTCACACTCACACACACACACACACACACACACACACACACACACAGCTGACAGCATCAGAAACCCATGTTCGCAGCCGACTGACTTTATTCACGTGCTGACTTTTGAGCTGTAACGCAAACACGGAAAAAAAACGTGCACGATAAGTTTGTGCAACGTTTGCAGAGTAAAACAGGTTTAAAAAAATCTCCCATCATGCATCTGGACTGCATCTCACTTGCAGAAGAAGAAGAAGAACAGGCATCGGAGTATATTGAATGAAATCAATAAAAGCATCCAGTCCAACACTGTAAACACTGATCAGCTGCAAACAAGTGTCACCAGATGTTGTGGCGATATATTATGAATCAATACTGACCAGCATTGTGCTGCAGGCTAATACAACCTATCACTTGGATTATTGATTGTTATTGTGAGTCTTCTGCGTCCTTTAAAGCTTCAAACAATTCCTCTACTATTGACTATAGGTGACCTGTTTGTCTCTTCTGTAGCTCTTGAAGATGATGAGGGAAAAATACATTATTTTTAAAGTTATTGCTGGATATTTGACTGTATGACTGATATGTATATATTGTATTGAAGTCTATGGGAAAATGTCCCTACTTCTCCCTTGATTTATTAGCTCAGTAAACGTTTTCCTAATGAGTTTATGGTCTCAGTCTCTAGTTTCAAGTCTTCAATACAACATGATGTTCATTTTTTAAACGATGGAGGAAAATAGAGCAGCGTATGGGGGGGTGGGGCAACTGTGTGATTGATAGCCCGTACCAACCAATCAGGGTAGAGTACAGAGCAGGTCAGATCCAGCCCTCGCTCCTCCTCAGCTCCAACTTCTCCAAATATGGTTTGTTCTGGTTTAAAAAAAAAACAAGATGGCAAAAAAAACTAGAGGCTTCAAAACAGCAGCTCATGAACTATGAGCGTAAAAAGTGTCTGAACCAAAGAGATCAAAGTCAGAAAGTTCTCGACTGAGCAACAACGGAAACCAAAACATCTCATGTAAATCTGTGAATGAATGAGATTTACTTCAATTTACTTCAACTTCCGTAATTTCTGTATCTTTTACATGAGTCTATAAATGTGATTCATTTCAAAAGGTTTAACTACTGGACACGCGGCGTCTCCTACTTCACTGAAAAGTCTGTTCTCGCTCCTTTGGGCCCCTGATTTGCTCCCATACTCGTTGTGATGTCACAAAGTCCTGCTCAGGTTCACGGTGACCTCAGACAAACGTCCCAGGTCAAACTCTGCACACGCACCAGCCACACATCCAACCTGCGTTTTATAGAGCACCACCTTAAACTGTGAACAGATGCACAACTACACAACCGAGCGACGGGTTCAGAGGGAAATGTGACACAAAAGCATGGGACAAAAAAGTGGCAGGTAGAGAGACACAACTCTGAAACATGCTTGACATCTCTGCTTTTACAATGAGTCCACATTCCACTGTCTGAACGCCCACAACGTGCTGCCTTCAGGGGCATCCTGTAAAACCTGCACATCTGTGAGCTGAAGTCCCAGAAAGTCACTGATCAGAAGAGGCGTAGTAGGTCTGTCCATAACCTTCCTGGTGTTTCACAAACATATTAAATCAAATATATTAACTCATCTTACATCACTCACCACGCGAGTTGTCGACATGTTTGCACGCTCCCAGAGTCATTGAACTTCTCAATGTCTCACCTTTCCCGGCTGGTTTTAAGCACTTTGCTGCATCAGTCAAGGATATTCTGATATTTCCTGCAGCACCTGAACGCAGAACATCTCTCCTGCCAGCTGACAAAAACAAATCTTACAATAATAAACCTCCCACTTACTCATATCCTGAATAAATGTTGAGATGGACCACAACCTTGAGATGGACCAGACCACAAATCTCTCCACAAACTTTGACACCACCGATGCAACTCCTGCAACTGCAACTGTGTAAAGTGACACCAGGTGTGTGTTCGAGACTGACAGGGCTTTCTAATTTCCTCTTACCCCTCGGTGGAGGCTTGCTGACCAGCTCTGCGACGTGCCTCTGCAGCCGGACGACTCTGCCCTCCAGCGCGCCGGACCGGTGGCACACGGACACCAGCTCTCCCTCCAGCTCCTCCAGGATGCTCACCGAGTGCCGGGACAGATCCGAGAGCTGCCGCAGCACCGAGCACAGGGTGAAGCCGCACACGTCCGCCAGGTCCCCGAAAACCTCCGCCTGCCGCCGCTGGTGCTGGTGCTGGTGCTGGTGCTGCGGACGCGCCTCCAGCAGCCGCCTGCCGTCGGGCTTGCACACATCTTTGGGAAGTATCGTCCGCTTGCAAAAAGGCATGATTCCCCCAAATAACAAACTCCACTCGTAGTCAAGTTATACTCCCGTGGTCCTTCTCCCTGCGGGTGGCGCACAGAAACATGCTACGACTCCTCCGGGAGGGAAAACTCCGCCGCTGGTGGAGACGCTTGGAGCGAGTTGCGCGTCGCGCGCCCTCATTGTTTTTGACTGGGCTCGAGCTTCTCTCGGTTTCTCGGCGTTGAGGAGAGAGTTGGTGTCAAGTTAATCAGAGTGTAACACACAAAACATCCGGTTCAAACCTTCAACACCAAAGCCCGAGCTTCGTTGTTTTTATTTCTCTCAACTCAAAACCACCAAAGTGTCCAAATGGATGTGGATAATTGAACTGGTGTCATTCATTTATTAAATATTCACTGATGATAAATAAATCTCTTTTTACCACAGAATACATTCTACAACCACAAATTTACTTTAAATTGATTAAAATAACTTTTTTAATTGATTTCTTAGTTTTTATTTTTAAAGTTTATAAGGTTTTTCACACTAAACATCTCCAAAAATTAAACGAATTTCACTTTCATGGCTTTTATTTTGACATATGTTATGAAACACAGGCACTATTTAATCTTGAATTGAGTCTGTTTTTTATTATTATTATTATTTTTAGTGTCATTTTATTGTGTGGTGACGCTTTCGCCACTGTGCGTGTTTTTATTTTGAAAATAAATAGACCAAAGTCGCATCTTATTTTGTCAACCTTGACGTGGCGACACGGGGAGCAACAGTCTGGTGTTTCCCGAGAAGAAGAAACCTGTCAGGAGGAGGAGGTGAGAAGAAGAGAGATGAAGAGGAGGAGGAGGAGAGAAAGGAAACAAGAGGAGGGAAAGAGAAAGGAAAGGAGACTGAGGGCGGATGAGACAGGGGATGGATGGACTGTTTGGGAGTCCTTCACGCACCGCTGCGCGCGACTGTGTGAATATGCGCGTGCACGTGCGGGTAGGTGAAAGACAAATGTCGTGACTGATGTCCACAAGCGTCCATGACAAAATGGTTTTTCTACTTTAATATGAAGAAACCAACACAGGAAGTGCCAAAAAAAACTGCTGCTTCTTGAGCCCATCCCCATAGACTCCCAAATTAAAATGTCCAACTTTACAGAAGAAATAAACAGCGTTAAACAAGTCCAACAAAGTCTTGTCTCCACATGCGCCCCACCTCTATGCCCATTTTACAAATTAGCCAGGAGTTAGATGGAGTCAGGCACTGCCATGATGGTGACGGTGCAGCAGCCTGCTCCTCACAAGGTCACGTACATCTTCATTTACAGTCAATGGTTAAAAACTCTGGTCCTGTGGCTGCAGCCAGCTGATGCCCGTGGGTCTGGACTGACATTCTCTGCAGTCATGTAGCGGTCTTGTTTATGTGTCCACATACTTTTGGCCAAATATCTTCTTGAACTTGTTTCTGTTAGTCTGATGTATGTTCTTGAAAAACTGAGTTTGGAAATGAGGAGAAGAAGAAGAACCAGGGGACACAAATTCCTGAGTGAGAGAAGAAATGAAGCAAAACAACACAAAGCTCTGTTTTTACTCTACATTGATTGTTTCATACATCTTGTACAAATTTATGGCTGATTGTAGCTAATTATTTTTAAAAGAAACAGTGCAATAGAAAACTACCACTTTTTAACAATACACAATCCATTTGACACAACAAGTAAAAGAGTGTTGTATGTTTTCAATCAACCAACTACAACTGTTCCATATAGTTTACCCTTTAGCTAAAATTCTGTTTTTTTTACATGAAGTTTGGTTGAAGTATTAATCTAAGCTGCAGTAGAGGCGTCAGCAGATTCTAGTTAGTGAAAATATAAATATCAAAATGAAAAACACAATACAGACACAAGTTTATATGTCAAAATTCAAGCTTTAAGACTTCTTGTCACGGGACATTTGACTCTGTAGCTAAAATTCTGTTTTTTTGCATTAAGTTTGGTTGAAGTTTAAATCTGAGTGGAGGCGTCAGCAAATTCAAGTTGGTTAAAATACAAATATCAAAACTAAAAACGGGCACCTCAAATATCAAGCGTCCAGACTGAGCCCTCTTGTCAGGAGACCTGCAATTCTGGATAAGCAGATACATTACACTGCTAAAGTCAAACACCAGCTTCGGTGAACGACTCCTGCTCAGCTTTCTGTTTTCCTGCCTTTTTCTCACAGTTCCTGAACGCAACCCTGTTCCAAGCCAAATCTAGCAGGTCAACCATTACCAACTTCTCAGACTGGATTTATGGTTTTCCTCCTCCGCAAAGTGACAGCAAGTGCACATAGAGGAGAAAAGCAACACAACACAAGTGGTCAGAGTATCTCTTTAAGAAACCAGATCACACACAGGAGCCTCTGGGGCACATGACGTGGCCCCCTGGACTCCGAGGAAAAGGGTGGAGGAGCTCTATCCTCCCTCTCTGGAGCTGCTTGAATCCTCTTGCTTCACAACTGTTTTCCCCTGCCAGCTGCTCACATCCTCTGCCATAAATCTCACAATTATCATTTGTCCTCCGTTCACCTCCCCTCTTGAGAGATGACGCATGAATCAAGGGTTTCACTCCAAAATGATGTTTGAAGAATCAAGCACTTAGTCTGATTAACTCAATAATTGTTTTAAAATGTCTCTTCTCTGTGTTTTCAAGACCTTTCACCAAATGGTCCAAATCTCCATGCATGAAATTTACCAGTAATATTCATTTCTTTGTTGACTTATTTAGTGCAAAAGTTTTGTTCATCTATTATAGATAAGATTTCATACAAGACCTTGGAGAGTTAAAGTTACGTTTCCAAAGCAAAAACAGAAAGAGCCAAATTGTAAGGAATAGATTTGACTCTTGGATTGGGTTAGAAGGATGTTTTTGCAAGTTTTGCTAATGTTGCATAGCCAGCATTAGCATTAGCATTAGCATTGGCAACCGTTAACTTAGCAGCCAAGAGGAAATGTAGTGAGTTCAGCATGAAAATGAATTCCTTTATATAACCAAGTGCTGTCTCCAGAGGTGGAAAACATCACTAATGTAAGCTCTTGTCTCTCCCCTGTCTTTTCCTCTACTAAAGTTAGCGAGCCAGCTAGTCCTAGCTTGTATCGTCACTTTCCGATAGCGACTCACTGTAGCCTCCAATCTGCCCTCTGTCTGAAATCAAGTTGTTTAAAAAAAAAGCTACAAAAATTTTTGAAGTTGCAAATGTCAGCTGTTATTGTTTTAAAATGCACATACACAAGAACCAAAAGCTTGAGGAACTAAGATGGGACGAGGCTTAGCAAGTATAAACCATCATCAGGTTCGGTTCAGGAACTAAAATGAAGTGACCACATTTCTGAAGTGATTGTTCACTTCATTTTACAAAACCCATGAGTACAAACGTGTGATTAATTCAGATTCACCAACATCATGAACCAGGAAAGTGGAGAAACCGTGATGATTCCTTTACCTTTGAAGATGTTGTGAAGTCCGACTGTCTGTCTTGATTTTTATATATATATATATATATATATATATAAAACCAAGACTTTGAGTCAGGTAGTATTTTCTCTGCCTAGAGACAACAAATGAGTAAAATCTGATGTTAGTCTTAGTCAAGGTTGGGGGAAGTGTGGTTTGGATTTAAAAAATGGATTTCAATGAAACCCGTGTAAATTAAGCATCTCAGTGTCATTTTGTGTGACTGCATCCTCTGTGAAGGACGACCTGCTTCTGTAGCTCTTTCAAGCAATGTGCATCAAATATGGATTTGATATTGAACCACTTTATACAAACAATGTCTGCTCAATTCTCTGTTTTTGTGTTGAACACAATCAGGTTTGTTTTGTTTTAGTGACTCTGACCTTTGACCTTTTGTACTGTTGGTCCTTAGTAACATTGACTGAATCCACTAAGTCAGTCACTTGCATCCTTTTTGGTTCATATTCAAATGAAGCATCACCTCAGTTCAACATGACCACGGGCTGTTTTTCCTTCTAAAACAGTTTTCATTCGAATAGTTTTAAGAGTTAAAACTACAGCCAGTATCTAACAAGACAAAAACAAATATTGGAGAGAACTTCTGAGAGAAATAAACAAATTTGTGCGGCAGAGATATGCAAGCATTCGAAGGATATTTATCTCATGAAAACATATATATTATATTAAAGAATTAAATATTTGGGTGATATCAAGGATAAAATGTTGGGTCCAGCGTTGGCCGAGAGGTTAAATCCTCTTTGAGCTGAATTTACAGCAAAGTGACGTCTGAGCAAACACTTTCCAGGACTCGCCGCTTTCTGTGAAACCCTGTGAAAACTCCTCGTTCCTCCTTCTACCCCCTCCCCAAAGAAAAAAAAAAGCACATCTGGTCCTCAGAGCACCCCCCGGGCCCCCTTTAGCAACCCCTCCCAGACGTGAACTTGGCCTACCTAAATGTTTTTGTTCATGCAGTCTGTGTCTGACTTACGAAGCGGGGGGATGGAGGGAGAGAAACGAGAAGGAATTTCAACATAAACTGCCTTTTATTGACACAATTGAAAACATCAACATGAGAAACTTATGAGAGACAGAAGAGATCGTGTGTGTGTGTGTGTGTGTGTGTGTGTGTGTGTGTGTGTGTGTGTGTGTGTGTGTGTGTGTGTGTGAAGACTGTAGATCCAAACTGCAGGAGATTGGAGAAAGAGAGAAGAAACGGATGGGAGCGGCTGCATTACATCATCCGTACAGCTACTCTAATCATGTCAGTGCTGTTACCCAGCCAATCAGTTGCCACGACAACCAAGGCGTCAATTACTCAATCAGCCCAGTGGATAATCAACCGAATCAGCAGGTTAGTTAAAACCAGACGACCAAACCCCGCCCACGGCCGGCGACCTCGACTGTCAACGAGCCCATCGTCCAATCAGCTGACAGGCAGCCAGGCAGTCAATCATATGGAAGCAATTGATTAGAAACAGCTGTCCTCACCCATTCTGCCCCCCCCCTCCTCAGATGACTGAGTTCATTGTTTCAGCAGCTCAGCCCACTTTTCTGCTCTCGCACAGGGGGCACGCTCCAAATTCACCTCCGTTACTTTTGTCCACTTCTACCTGCTGCTTCGCTCCGTCTCACTTTTTGTTTCATGAAACCGTCCAGACTCCGGTCAGCTGAGCCGGCCTGTCTCACATCCAGAGCTTGGCTGACGCTCAAATCCAAAGTGACTCATACGGGTGATGAAAGTTCATCTCAGTGGCTCTTAAAACAAATCTGTCAGAGGATGATTCACGTGTTAATAAAGTGACTTTCATATATATCATCTGATAAGATCTTGGTTTGTAAATGTTTAATTATAGTCATACATCCAGTCATTGTGTCACTTATGGATGGGATTAGAGTGAAAATAAATAACTCTTATATAAAGACTCACATGAGAGCCACCGATCTTTTAGTTTATTTTTTTCTTACTCCTGCCATTTATTTCCACACTGTATGTTTATATTCTGTGGCAGTCGTTCTATCTTTGTCTCATTGTGTTATTTTGAATCCTCATCCTGGGATTTTCATTGTACAGATGACAAATAAAGTAGAAAATCCACATTTTGTCATATCCCTTCATTTCAACAACAACCATTTCCTGCCTGTAATCCCATCAAAACAAGAAGAAATGCCCCCAAAAATTAAATTAAAAAGATTCATATCATATATATTTATGACGTTTCTTTAATTAGTGTTTTTTTTTTTTTTCTTGTGGGGTACCTTCTCTGAAAAGTCTTCAAATCAAACAACCTGGGAGATAAAGATTGAAAACAAAAACAAAAACACACTAAACTGTGCAGGGGAATAACAGGCAGCCATTATTGTGATTTTTTGGAATAAGTTGGAGGATTTGCTTTGATTTCAAGAAATAGTTTGTAAAAATACACTGATTTGCTTCCTTGCTAGAGAGAAGATTGACACCACTCATGTCTGTGTGCAAAAGTGCTGAGTTAGAGCCTGAAGGTGATTAGCTTAGCTTAGCATAAAGCCTGGAAACGAAGGGAAACATCTTGACGTGTGTTTTTCATTATAGCTAGCTGACTCTGAATGAGACACTCTGATTGGCTGCGACATCTCCCAGTGGAGCCAATAGGAGGGTCCGATTGAGAGACGTGACTCTAGACGTCATTATCAAAGATGGAGGATGAGAATTGATGGATAGACAGACAGAAGTAAAGCAGCGATGGTCCAGTCAAAGGCTCAGACTGATCCAGATCTGACCTGATGTCGTTCAGGAAGGGGAAGAAGGAAATAAACAACAAAGTGAGGTTCGTTATAAAGTGAAGAATCTGCAGCTTAAGGGGGAAAAAAACAGCACGTCTCTGGCCCAAACCATCACAGAGCAACAACGCTGTAAAGACGACGTGATTCGTGGAAGCATATGCATGTACAAGCCTCTTAGAGATTAAAGTTTCTTTTTCAAAGCCGAGACGTGGCCTGTCAATCATCAGTCAGGTAAACAGTCGCTGCAGCATCAGGCGCTGAAGCGTCATGTCAATACAAACTGTTTAATGGACCCAACTGACCTGAGGACACATTTAATTAGGGAAAGAACTGGCTGTATATTATATTTATTAATACGTTCATACATTTATTATATTTGTCTCTGACCTACAACCATAAACCAACAAAAAATTAGTCAATAATTCAGGAGTGCACAAGCTCTAATACGACGACCTTGGAGCCGAGTGTGTGAGAACAGCAGGACAACAGATATGTGAAGCCTTGTCCAGTCAGAAGTCAGACGCCTGCAGCAGTTTGACTTTCTCCAGACGTTAATTAAGGAAGGATCCTTACAGGGAAGTGTTTCGATGAGCGTCCTGCCAACGAGGAGGCAGCCATGTTTCTCGTTCCGTGTCTTCCTTCTCCTCTGTTTCGCCCTCTGCAAGATAATTCAACGCATTAGTTCTGTGTTCTTTGAGTGGATGTTTCTCCCTGTATTTCCTCTGTAGCTCTCACTTCTTTTTTTGCTTCTCTCACCGAGCAGCCAAACGCACTTCAAAGCCTCAGTGTGGCTGTGCAATGTGTGTGTGTGTGTGTGTGTGTGTGTGTGTGTGTGTGTGTGAATCAAATGTGATTGTTGCTCTGCTCACAAGGGGGATGAAGAGCAGGACCAGAGTGAAGCAGGCGTCTGTTGAGTCTCATATTTCAAATGTTCAAAGACTGTGTGTGTATATGTGTGTGTGTGTTTATTTGTTTACCAGATCTGGTCCCGGGCCAATAAAAATGGGGACAACGCTGCCACTTTGGATTTTTTTCCTAAACCACAAACCCTTAAAAGTGTTTTAAAAATCTAAATAATCTGTTTACACACTGCAGCCTGGAGTCACGTCAAGGTCAAAGTTCGTCGTCATGAGGTTCAGTTTGTTCTTCAGATTGTTTCTACATCATTAACGGTTTATTTATGTTTTTCACTAGTGTCTTTTTGTTGGTTTGTCAGCAGGATTACACAACAACTACTGAACCCATTGGCACCGAACTCGTGTCGGGATGGAGCCTTGGCCGGAGATTAACCCATTAAACAGATTGCATTGAAGTCTATGGGAAAATGCCCCTACTTCTCACTTGATTTTAAAGTCTGAGATAATGAACCAAACTGGCAACCACATTGGGGAGGTCCAACAGTTTCCAAACAAGGCATTGGGTTTTAACCATAGACTCTATATAAAAGTGGACTTGAAGTCAGATTGTATTGAAGTCTATGGAAAAATGGCGCTGCTTCTCATTTGATTAGCTCAGTAAACAGTTTCCTAATGTGTTTATGGTCTGAGTCTCTAGTTTCAAGTCTTCAATACAACATGATGTTCATTTTTTACAATAAAAAATAATACACATAATATTTTGATATTGTTTTAAAACATACTTTCTCATATATAAATTATATAGAAATAAATTATTTATTATATATGGCACAATATGACTAGATACTAACTAATTCTATATCTATATATATATATATATATATATATATATATAGATTAGACATTAGTTGCCTCACATAGGTTGTAAACAGGAAAACAGATTATTTACCCACTAACGATCCTCTGCATCTGTATTTCACTGATTTTTAAAGGTTGAACTTTATGTTTTCACTGTCCTCAAACGCTGTCCTCCCCTCTTGCTGCCAGAGATGATGGATTACTGTCCTGTTCAGTGTGTCAGAGAGCAGACGGCCGTGGGAGCGAGCCATGTCCCTGTACACGCCGCGGACACACACACATGATCCCGCTGTGTGTGTTTGTTATAGCGTGTGTCGTGTGCTGGACGGGCCGGGTTAGGAAACACAAGCGTCAGGGTATAGGTGGTGTCGGATCTCTTGGTCTTTTATGTAAAACGCACACACAATCACAGGTGAAGCTGAAGGCCGCGCGCGCACACACACACACACACACACACACACTCACACACACACACACTGAGGTGGTGTGTGCCAGGCCAGGTTACTGCAGTGCAGAGCAGGCTGGATCTCAGCAGTCACCATATGGACTGGTACTGAAGTCACAACACAGAGAGATGGAGGGATGGATGGATGAAGAGAGAGGGGGGGGGTGATCTGAGGGAAGGATAGAGGGAGAAAGGAAAGGGGAGTGGACTAGGAATCAACATAGGGAAAGAGGGATGAATGGTGGACAAGAAGGAAAAGAGTGTAAGGGAGAAAGATTTGGTGTGAGGAAGGATGGAGGATATTTACAGAAAGAGGGAGGGAGGGGGGAGGATTAGGGCGGATGGAGGACAAAATATGGAAGATATTTTTGGAAGGATGAAAGTTGGAAACTGGAAAGAGAAGGATGCAGGAATCAGTGCAGGAAAGGAAAGAGGAAAGGAATGGGATCAAGAAAGAATGATGAGAACTGGGAGAAGGGAGGAGGTAAAGAAAGAGGGAAGGAGGCAAGAAGAGAAAGAAGGAAGGTTGGTAGGAATCAAGGAAGGAGGTGAGGTGAGGATGGATCCAGCAAAATGGAGTGAGGAGGGAAGGATGAGGGAAACTAGGGGAGAGATTGAATGTTGGAAAAAAAGGAGAGATTGAGGAGGAAGAACAAATAGGAAGCTAAGTAAGGATGGAGGAAGGAAGGAGTGATGAAGGGAGGATGGATTTAAGTAATGGTTGAATAGATGCAAACAGGAACTGATGGAGAAAGAAAGAAAGGAGAGTAGGAAAAGGGAGGAGGAAGAACAAAGGTGAGACTGGAAAAAAGGGAAAGAGGAAAGGAGGGAGCAGAGGGATTAGGAGAAGAAACAGATGGATGTCACGTGATGGGATGGAAAGATCAGAGGGAATGGAGGGATTAGAGGGAGGGAGATGGGCTGAATCCAGGTGAAAGATGGAGGGGTTGTTAAAGGAAAAGCTTTTAGCTGCAGGTACCAGAAGAATTAAAGGGCCAGTTCACCTGAAAATCTAACTTATGTAAACAAAGGTCTGTTATTCCTGAATGGTGGATGTTTTTTTTTTCTAGGTCTGAAAGGTGAAGCCAACGTTTAAGAGCCTTCAACCTGCAACGACCATCGGGGGCGACTCCACTGGTTGTAAAAAGAGGTAAGATTGTATTGAAATCTATGGGAAAATGACCCTACTTCTCACTTGATTTATTGCCTCAGTAAATGTTTTCCGGTGGGAGCTTGGAGTCGCTGCTCTTTCACGTGGAAAAGTTGAGGTGGTTCAGGTATCGTGGACCTCGATACCTTGGGGGGAAAACCCAAAACTCACTGGAGAGCCTACTCCTGCCAAGACCCAGCCACAGATAAATGGAAGATCAAAGTTTTCCTGATGAGTTCATGGTCTCAGTCTCTAGTTTCAAGTCTTCAATACAGCATGTTCATTTTTAAATGAATGGTCCCATTTAGGGGTAAATAGACCATAAAGCAGGGGGTGAATTAGGGGGCGTGGCTACTGTGTGATTGACAGACTGTACCACACAATCAGGATAGAGGTCAGATCCACCTTCCCTTCCAAATAGGGTTTATAAAAAAAAACAAAAAACAAAAAAAAGATGGCTGACAGGTGGTGTCACTGTGGGTTGACACTTGTTCAGACAAGCAAACGCTGTCTGAAACTTTTAATGAAATATCTACACATGTTGAGGGATGTGACATTTACCTCTTCCTATGTTATTAAACAGGGAACATGATGCGTTTGGCAGCTGCAGCTTAATGAGTAATTTAGTCCAAACCTTGAGTAAAATGGTCTCGTTTTATCTGAGTTTCAGTCAGTTTCTATCAGACAGCTGCTGCCGTCTGTCCTGACGGGACTTCCTTCAGATTTAAACCTGTGGAGACGTTTACTTAAGTACATTTTTCAGGCATCTGCACTGAAATTTCACTTTATATTACTTCGAAGTACTGAATAAAGTACTTGTTACTCTGAAGCAGAGCTTTCAGATGCTGCCTCAGACACAGATGAGGCACCACGACCTGATGGAGCCCACGTTTGAAATATTCCTTTCATTTTAAAAAGGTCTGCTACAAAAAACATTCTGTCCTTGAGAAAGCTTGACACAGTTTGGGATCTTTGATTTAGGATAAAAATGCTGATTAGTGACTCAGTTGCTGAGTTTAGACTTTGCCCTCTACTGTGAATATAAGTACACTTTACCCCCACACACCTCCTGACTTTCCTACACCTTTAAGTAAAATCTACTTCCAATAAAGGTCAATGTCTACACACAGGAAGTCTGGATATCAACCAGAAAGTAAGCAAGTGGACGACCACAGTGTTTTGTAAATAACAGTTTATTTGAAAGCCAGGTGGTCTGTTCTGTGGCCAGTTTAGCTGCTGCCCTGCTTGGCAGCCAGCCTCTTGTCTCTCTCCTCGGCGATGGTCAGACGGATTCCCTTTCCTCTGGGCAGGGAGACCCACGGCTTGTTGCCCTGTGGATGGGGAGAGGGGTGAAGGGGCAGGTACAAGATGTGAGTGGTTAATTTCCATCCAGAATAAAAGGAAGTTGTTGAATATCCAATTTGTTCCCAGTCAGCAATAAATATGTTAATCTGGAGATGTTGTGATGGCCAATCAACAGTAAAAAGACATTTTAACATACAGTGAAGAAGAAAAGCTCAACACGTCATTGTGCTAACATTTATCCAACCGTCTTCACTTCAGCACTGGGTTTTCATCAAGGTGAGGAAAAGCACAGGACCGAGGGGGGCGAATAAATGTCAGGCAGCAGAAAGACGACTGTGCCGCTGACAGATCTGGTCTCATCAACGACCTAATAAATGTCAGGCAGCAGAGTCCGACGGTTTACCACCGACACTCTCCACAGGCCACATCCTCGTGATCACGTCTCATCACGGAGCTCAGAACTTCTTAGAGGAATTGGTCGTTTGTTTTCATTGTTCATCAAAACCAAAAATGGTCATCATTGCTCCAATGTTTTTAATCACAGGAATAATCAGTTTATTCTGTATGAAGAGTTTTTGTAAGGACTTTATAAACAAGGGAGACTCAAAATATTCTGTTGAGGGACAGTTCTCCCCCCCGTGGGTATGATCATCACTCTTGACCCCCGTCAGTGAGTGAGTTCAGGTCTACGATCCTCACCTTGCCAATGACGAAGATGTTGGAGAGCCTGGTAGCGAAGCTGTTGCCCGTGCTATCCTTGACGTGCACCACGTCGAAGGAGCCGGGGTGACGCTCCCTGTTGGTGATCACACCGATACGCCCCAAGTTAGCACCACCAGTCACCATGCACAGGTTACCTGGAGGGAGGAGGGAAATTTGATTACAGACATATTGCTACAAAAATTTCCACTTCAGTCGTAGACCACTCGTTTCAGAAAACTTTATCACAGAGTCATAACGTGTGTAGTTTTGTCTTGGGTTATGGATTAAAAGGTTTTTTGTGACATCACATTGACCTTTGTGTGGAATGTGAAGGGATTTGAGATGTTTTATTAAGTCACTGAAGTCAGTTCTTCCTTAAGTTCAGGTGAAGGTTTGTACCAAATTTGATGTGAAGTGAGGTCACCATCCTCTTGACCTCCGACGGCCAAAATATAAACCAGTTCATGCTCTTAGTTGTGAACGTTTGTGCCCAATTTAAAGCAGGTCGGACGTGGATGAGGCATAAAAGGAAACGTCCAGGCACATGATGGCGAGCTGAACCTACCGGTATCAAACTTGATGAAGTCTGTGATCTTGCCGGTGTCCAGGTCGATGCGGATGGTGTCGTTGACCTTGATGAGGGGATCAG
The DNA here is from genome assembly GCA_038496675.1 of Rachycentron canadum. Taxonomy (NCBI): domain Eukaryota; kingdom Metazoa; phylum Chordata; class Actinopteri; order Carangiformes; family Rachycentridae; genus Rachycentron; species Rachycentron canadum. Next base: position 2,581,180 of record CM076670.1, on the reverse strand, counting down.
GGTAACGGATGGTGCGGGCGTCGTGGGTCACCAGGTGAGGGATTCCCTTGGTGCCAATGATGATCTTCTTCACCTTGCACAGCTTGTACTGCAGAGGAAGGAGAGCTGGGTCAGGAAATGTGCATCTACATAATTCAAGAACTGTTAAAGCCTCCAGGAGTCATATTTAAAATTTACTTCCTTGCATCAACTTTATAAAACCAACATCCCAGTTGAGGCTATAAATAATTTCCAGTTCTTACCTTGGCCTCCTCAGCGGTGATGCGGTGGACGGTGAAACGTCCCTTCACGTCATAAATCAGACGGAAGTGCTCGCCAGTCTTCTCAATGCTGATCACATCTGGAAAGAGACGAACAGTCTTGGCATCAAAAGCTCCTTTAAGCTACACAAATGGTACTTAAACACAGTTTTACAACCAACCGACCACAACTTGAGCCCAACAATACTCTAATTTGTTCAGAGCACTAACGGTACAGAAAAGTTCCCTCTTCAGAAAGAACCAAGACTGGTGGCAAACCAATATCTAAGTGGTTAGGGCACCAATGCTCTGAGAAGGCGAGTCACCAACCAGGGTAGAGTCTTTCCTGCATGTCATTCCCTTTCTGTGCCGTTTCCTGTCTCACTACTCTGTCCTATCAGATGATAACACACAAATGGCCAAAATAAATAAATAAAAAACCCAAGACTGAATTAAGCCACAAGCTTTAAACCTACAGGAGAATATTGTGATTTAACTCAACTGTCCAATTCCAACCTGCACTGTCTCAATACTATACAACCCTGCCTAATATTCATCATGCAAATTATTAGTTATTTCCTTTAAATACCAAGTCGCCATCTTAGAATAAACCTAATGTCACAGTGAGAGAAAGATGTATCCGAGGTCACGTCTTAACGTCGTCTGAAGATCGAGAGGAACTGAAATGACAATAACTACATTTACTACTCAAAGTTTTATCCTACATGTGCCACAAACCCTTGAAAAGGTCAATTCTGATGCCTTAATGAAATACAACGGAAACATTTCTGGTCAATTTGGCCACAATCATTTTAAAAGATTAGAAATGATTGTTAATTGCTACTGGTCGAGACTGGCAGGGGCTCGTTGTGTACATATATAAATAGGACATTGTCATCCTGCTGTGAAGACTTCCCTTGGATTTGGAAATTAAAACGCCTCACCTCCACATGAGGCTGTTGGCCATCACTGAGGTGGAGAGAAAATTGAATGGGTGACAGGTTTAAAGGAGGCGCGACTGTTGGACTCTGGACAAGACACTTTAAAAAGGTCCACAGCCAATTCTACAATACTGGGTTTGGTGCTTTTGTTGAAAAACAAGCTGGAAATTGTGGTTGAGCTGATGAAATGCTATGAGACTTTAGGACAGACTCAGTCTTGCATTTAAAAGCACCGATACCACAAGAACAGGGTCCATTATTTCAGGGGGTGCAGCCTCCTAAGTTGTCTCCAATTCGTAAGCAACTGTGATGACGTTGTGAAGATGTTCTAGATGGATCTAGCCAATTTCTCTCATCATTTCTCTTTTACACATCTTTCCAAATGACGAGCTGCACCCCAGCCTTGTCCACCACGTCATTTCTCCATTGACAATCACAAATCAATAGTGACAGCAATAGCTTGACTTTGCATACGAGCAGCTGGAGGAGGCTGTCAGATCTGACTCTAATACGAAGACTAATGTGACAGCTGATGTCCGTCATGTTCAAACACTGACAAATGAGGGTTTAACAACTGTCTTGTGTCTCTTAAAAGAAACCAATGACAGAAAGCGAGCGAGGACAAATCAAAGTCTTTTACAACTTAATTTTCAAATCAAAGTCCTTGTTTGGGAGGCAGCCGTTATTTACTTGCCCCCGACCAATGAAACAATGAGTAAGAAATATCAGAGTGGTGTAATTAGAGCTCAGAACTTCTTAGAGGAATTGTTTGTGTAATTTCAGCTCATTGCTGATCAAACACACAAATTCATCATTGCTCCTTATGCCTCCTCATGACTGAAATACATTCATCAGCATCTCAACAATAGGCAACAGGTTGTAAAGACCCACATCAGCCTCAAAACACGAATAAAAGACCCAATACATAGACTCCGTCAAGAACGCACGGGACAAATCCTACAGCAGATTCCGGCAGCAATGAGAGTGTTTTTAAAGTCAACTCACCCATGAATCCAGCAGGGTAGGTGACGTCGGTGCGGACCTTGCCATCGATCTTGATAAACCTCTGCATGCAGATCTTCTTCACCTCATCCCCAGTCAGGGCGTACTTGAGGCGGTTCCTCAGGAAGATGATGAGGGGCAGGCACTCCCTCAGCTTGTGGGGACCGGTGGAAGGACGAGGAGCCTGAGAGGGTTAAAATTCAGTGTGTGAAACAGTGATACATGACAAAACATTATATAATATTTTAATAAAAAGCTAAACCAGAGCCTGCTTAGAGTTGAGCTTCACCAGAACCTGTTGATTTCCTTCAGCTACATGTTTGCTTACAGCACCATCTCTTAACAGGACTGTAGTCCAAGGTAATGATCCAAGCATGCATTAAACTCAAAGGCTTTCTGAATGACAAATAAAAGGACAAAAGAGATCATCTCATAAGCTAAATTGTAATTCTATTTAACAGCTATATTATACTTATGTACCAGAATTACACAGCACACGAACATAAGATTGGAAAGTGTCAAATATCTGTTGTTTTTGTTCACCCATCATTTTCTACAGCAAACATGGCCCTAGTTTGTAGTAAAGTAAATCTGCATATTATTATGCAACATAAAAACCAAAAAACTGCTCATCCTTGTCATGAAACTAGAAACTAGGTCTTGGTTTTGGGCTTTTTGATCAGACAGGACTAAACATGTGAAGACGCCAACTTGAAATCAGTAAAGCTGAGATGAGCTGCCCTTTCTAACTTTAAAATTTTATTACATAAGCTGAAGATAAAGATGAACAGCAGTCAGATACGGTGTTAGTCTCTGTGTGTGTTAAGATCTCACTAAGGTCACAAGCATGTCTTATCAATGAACAGTGATCTATAAAAAACTGAGGGTTGTTTAACATGTAACGCTCCTTTTCCACAACTTTCAAGGACAAACAATACATGATGCTCTGTGGCAGCTCTCAGGGATGGTTCAGACATTACACCTTCCTTATAATAGTACGTGTCAAACTATTTTCTTTAGATCAATGATCATATTCTTTTGACAACACGTGAGCATGTTGAGTCTCATTCAAACGAGCTGAGTCCAGGTACGTTTACCCTCAGCGGCCATGGCTTTGAGTACTGAAACTAACCTTTACACCAAACTAAATCACCACCAGGGAATAAGGCTAAAGATTCATTTAAAATGTTAATAGAAACGTTACTTACGAAAACTCCGGTGAGCTTGTCAAGCATCCAGTGCTTTGGCGCTGCGACGCGCTTCAGGTGCTTCTTCGGTCCTCTTGCCTGGAGAAGGAAGGACAAACCCGGTCAACAACGGGGCAAACAACCGCCGGACACGGCTCCTACTATACAGCAAGTGCCTCTGGTGTAAAACAGCGGCGCTGGAGATAGCGGGAACCTCGTTTGGAGAAGGGCACGCATATGGCAGTGCGGCTAGCATGGTGCGCTACTGCCGGCTGCGGCCTAGCCAAGCTAACGCTATCACACATTACCGTAAATTAAAGAAAATTTCAAATTCAAACGACCCAACTCTTGTTCCAAAATATGTAGAGAAAAAGCACAAAGTTTCGCAAAAAAACAGCGGCATTAGCGCGGATTATTTTAGGAGTATTTATTCGGTATGTTATGAGCTAACACTGCTAGCCACATTCAAGCTAACGAGCCGCGGGTGACCGAAGTAGCGTCAAGTGATTTTTAAAACTCCAATAAAAAGCAACAGTCGGTTGTTTCCGGCCACAATATTAACATCTACCGTTTAATAAGAAGTGAAATTTCAGACTAGGACGTGTATGTTTGCGATAACACGACAACAGAAAGCGATGTTTGGTGATTATTTCAGAGAGGAATCGCGAGGAGGAACAGCTCACCATGTTGGAGTCTGCGGGGAAAAGGACCTCGCTCCTTCCGGTAATCAGTGATAAGGCCGACTACGGCAGACTGGGAGGGACAAACGCGCTGAAAGTCGCAGTGTAAATTCTAAGAAAACTGACCTCAGTCGTCTCCAAACGCCCCCCCCCCCTTTTTTTCTACAATTCATTAAAAAAATATATATATATATATCAATTTCATAACAAATTATACATAAATCAAAAATATAAATTTAATAAATATGCTGTTGTGTGGTTCATTAAAATAAAATTAACAACTTTGAGCTACTGTGATCAATGTATGTTATTTTTTTATTGCAGTGTTTCACAGTCTTTTCCAACTCATGTCCCACTCTGCTCCCAATTCTTGTATTTAGACCAAATAATTTATAACCTGTCTCTCGACTCTCTTGACATTATTTTCTATCATAGGTTTATTGCAGTGAAAGGCCTTCTCTTTTATTTTTTTTTTTATACATTTTTAATGTTTGAAAGATAATTTCATTTTAAGACATTTTAAAATGAGGCTTATATCTTGCATATGTTATATATTTAGCTCATGCAAGCCTGACAGATAGATAATGGATAGATAGATGCATGGGTAGATATTTTATAAAAAAGTTATTTTCACAAAAATTTGTGTTAATCAGTTTTGCAAATGATTTGTGGCCCACTTGCAATATCTTCGCAGCCCACCAGTGGCCCCCGGCCCCCAGCCAAACCACTGCTTTAGATTTTAAGTGTTGAATAACAAGGTCAAATAAAAGGTCTATAAATGGCCTAAAAGTAAATGAAAATCATTGGGATTTATTATCTGGGAACAATGAAACAAAACCGTGTGAATTCCTCTTGTTGGTGCTGCTAGTGGCACTAAAGGAAAAGTCAGGGGGGTGACTGAAGCCAATAGGATTTATCCTCTGGGGACCTTTAGTCAGTAGAAAAAATTCATGGTAACCTGTCGAATAAATGCCAGATAATAGAAGTAGGATCCAAACCTGTTTTCAAGGTTTTGGTCTTTCTGTTTATGCCTCATTTGACTCCCTCTGCTTCAGACCACCCTGGTCAGGAAATGCCAGTGTTGCAGACAGACCTCGGTCCTGTTTACACTAACAGAGATAAAATTCCTCCTGAGTCTGTTTCCTCTTTTTTCAAATATTACCAACTGATGCACACATGCCGTCACTCTCTGAAGGCATCCCTGCATCCTCCAGGCTGCCGCAGGAACTCAAGCTCGGGTACAAACCTGGAGTCTATTTATACATAAGAAAAATGCTCCCTTGTGTGTATTCACACATTTATCTCTGGTGACCCACTTTATTTTTGTATTTTCTCCCCTTGAAACATAAATCTTTGGAGGATGCACAAGCTGTTTTTCAGGGCAATGTTGCAAGTGTTTTTAGCAGAATCAACCCACTAACCTACATTTTTATTCAGACAACTTTTACATTTTGTAAAATCTTGGAAGAGCTCCACAACGGGGCCTCCGGCCAGCAGCTAGTTGGGGATCCATCTACATTTACTCCACTTTAATTTTCCTGACCCACTTCTTTAAAAACATGTTGTTGCACTGGACACTCAATCCACAAACCAGGAAGTTTTAACTCAGGATTAAACACAGATTTGTGGAGTCATATTACAAAAGTTGACAGAATAAAGAGGCGACATTTGTTTAAAGTGGCTGCAGTGTTGTTAAATACAGATGTGGGGGCGTAATAAAGTCCAGCTGATGGCAGTAATGAAATGACTATGCATGTTTTAAGCTGCTTCCCTTCTTGTTTCAGAAATACTCACACACACTGCAGCCAGATTCATCCTTTTTCAAAAGTGGTTTCTCAGCTTTGTACTCCCTGAAAAAGGCACATTGTTGTGACACACAATCATAATTTATTATTAACGTCCTTTTGTTATTGTGTGCAGCTGTTGCTCGAACCATGTTAATTATTTTACCCTTTGTCAGATCTGTCAGTCTAATCTTGATTTAACCATGAAATACATATAACAGGATGCATTTTTACTTGGACTTGGCCAATAAAGTCAGTGTAAAGTTTATACAGTGTCACATCTAAAAAATCAATTGGCAACAGTCACATGTAGGATAATAGTATAAGAGCAGAGAAGCACAAAGCAGAGAAGCTTGATTATTTATTATATGTTATTTATATTTGAAAAAACTGTATCAAACTGTAAAAAATGCTCATAACATGTGGCATGAAGACAGTGTTTCCAAAGCTAAAATATCTTTAATTAGATGAGATGTGGTCTGAATTATTTGAAGCTTCCTACATCCAAACATGGAGAAAACAGATATTATGGTTGTCATAAATTAATCAGAGATTCCAGAAGCTGATTTTTTTTTTTTTTTTGAGTTATTTTTGGGGGGCTTTCTTTTTTTTTTTTTTCACCTTTATTTTGATAGTTAAGAGAGACAGGAAAGTTAGGGAGTGAGAGAGGATGGAGGATTCAGCAAACGTCCCTAAGTTGTTGGATTCAAAACCAGGCTGCTGCAGGTAGGATTTTTCAGTTGCATTGATATTATATATTATTTATACCATTTAAATGTTATTGGTCTGGTGTTTTTATTTAATTTTTATAATGCTAAGTGCTGGTAAGATTGACACTAGGTGGCAGTATTGTAGCATTGTATTGTTGGGTTCATATGTATTTCTGTTATTTCTTGATTCAGCTATCGGGCAGAAAATAATTGAAAATGATCAAATCTAATCAAATTCATTTAGAGAACATGTTTAAATCAATAAATTCATAATAAGTCAAAAGAGACAGGCAGCTGATCGTGGCTCGAATACAGAAGAGAATAGTTTTGAGAAAGTGAAAACATTGATGGAGGAGCCAGATCTGATTAGTCAGTAGGGACAGTGAGGAGGCCCATGTCTGACGATCTGAGGGGCCGGGAAACAAACAGGAGAACCTTAAAATCTCTTCTTTAAATCTAAAGGGCCTGGACACGAGAAATGGAACCAGTCAGAAGCCGAGCTTCAGCATTTTGGACCAGTTATGGAGCGAGTTAGGGATGAATGACATTAATTAGATTAATTAGGTAAATTAAGTGACTACATCTTATATGTACCTGATATCCAGCTCTATTGCGCCAGGAGCTGCCTTTAATTAATAATTATAAATAATTACTAAAAATAATAATGAATGCTTTCTATAACTGGATAATGGACTGTGGCTGTACTTTATCTCTTTCTACTACAACTCATATTGAGCTTCTGCTTGCATAGCCATAAAGTGATGGAGGACCTTCAGAGGTATCCTGCCCAAGGACACTTCAACATGTGGACTGGAGGGGCGTCGAACCTTCAACCTTCTGATTAGTGGACAACCCGCTCGCCCTCCTGAGCCTTGGCCTCTTTTAGCAGTTTTGTAAAGTCCTTGTGGTTTCCGAGGAAGTCTCCTGAAATGAACTCGGAGGCAGTCGGCGATTACTCAAAATAGAGACCATGGCATAATGGCATTAAAATGGTTATTTTCTTCTTGGAGACTTGAAGTCAGTGCACTTACTATCACACACCAGCAGGTGGAAGCTTTGCACAAACAAACACAGTCTGTATCAGAACAATCATCTATTTGAAAATGCATTACAATAGTTTTTGTTTTTTAGGTAACTGAATTCATAATGTTAAAATGTTCATCTTTTAGCCATAAAGGTATATAAATAGTCCAACTGCTTAGAAACTATTACTAACTACTAACTTAACTATTACTCTGTAATTGTCTTATATTCTGTAAATGGACCATGTAGCTAAATTGGACATTTTGGAAACTGAAGACGAGTGGTTGCTGCTTCATATCTGTGGTGTTTGTGCTGCTGTTTTAATGACGAATATTCACTCCAGCTCAAATTTCATTTTTCTTTATTTTCCTCCAAACTCCAGAGCCGTAACAAAAATACAAGCATTTCTCAATATGATCTCAGTCATTTACATATTCATATAGATGTACAAGTGAGAGCTGGTGAGCAAAAAAGTGCTTTAAAAATCATCTTTGAATAATATTCATTTCTTCATTACGATGGGGAGAAATACAACAACAAAGGAACAAAAAGCGAGCAAAAATTAAACACAACACAAGACTTAAATCTAGAGGTTTAAAGGTAAATATGGTGAGAAATTAGGAATAAATCAGGACATTTTCATTAGTGTGCCTTGTAACAGGGACCTGAAAACAGATATATCACCACTGGCGTCGAAGGTTTTCACAGATCTTGATGTGTTTTTCACGACCCTGAGGCCCAGAGGCGACGGCCAAGTGCGTAACAAATCACTGCCATTGTGTGTTAAACTGTAAATTGATTTCAGTAGCTGTACGGACCGTGAAGGGTCAGAGCAGGTCGAGATCAAAATCCACCAGCCTGGACCTGGACTTGTCAAAGGGGGTTTTGAAATAGACCTGGTCTGGAGTTTTACTGATTCATTAGCAGATTATTTGTTCTGATTAATCATTTAGTCATTTATGAAACATAAAAAAAAATACCCATCACAACTTTCTGAAGACGACAACCTTACGTCCAAATACCACAAAATATTTGGTTTGTAGTGATATATGACAAAGAAAAGCAAGAAATTCTCTCATCTGGACTGAAAAATGACTGAAACCATGAATTAATTTTAAAAATAGTTGTTTCAGTTCTGGTTTATAATGTGGTCATTTTGTGCTGCTGTTGAATTACATTGTGTTGCACCATAATTAGGTCATTAAGGAGCAAATCCTCACATCTGGGAGTCACTTTTTTCCATTAATTGTTAATCGTCAAACTTGCTGGTGATGAATTAACTCATGCGGATCAACCAACTGCAGGGCCGCAACTCAGAAAAATGACTTTAGTTAGGAATAAAAATATCAGTTCCAACAAACTGAACAAATAAAGTCAGTTTATTTATCTAAAAAGTTTGTAGTTTGAGCCAAAACTTGAGCTTGGTCCAACAGTCAGGTGCTTAGATTGTGTCGGGTTGAGGTGAGGTTTTTTTTGTTGTTGCAGTAATTAAGTGATAAAAACAGCCAGTGAAACCAAAGTGAGGAATATTTTTGCATGGAACTAAGTTTCTGCCGTTAGAAACCAAATAGCTGTGAGGTATATTTTGGTTCAAAAGGTCTGTGCCGGGGTTAATCTGCAATATTTGGGGTGGGGGGGGTCCAGGAAAAAGAGGAAATGAAAGACCTCAGATGACTCAAACATCTCAAACCAGACGACTTCTCAAGGGAGGGAGGGAGGAAGGGTAACGTCCGTCTGGTTCACACAGCAAAAAAAAAAAAAAACAACAAAAAAACAACATTCACTCAGCTGGGATTAACAACACAAACAGAAAAAAAATACGTTGAGCAGATGGAAACAAACACGAGACTGTCTTCGATCTGAAGAATGTTATTTTGACCCACTTAGACGAAGGGACGGAGGAAAGAGAAGATCCAGTGTGTCTGCCTGTTGGATTTGGAAGTGATGAGAAGCATCTTTATTTCGCTCTTCGCTGCCCAACATGGCAGGAAAGTACAGACGTTGTCATGGAGGGAAAAAAAAAAAACAAAAAAAAACGGCAAATCCCTGTCAAATTAGTCCATCAGAGGGTTTTCATTCATCTCAGCTTCTCCTGATTTGTTGTGTGCAGGGAAACAGTTGAAAAGGAAGTAAAGTTGTGTTATTGGTGTTGTGGTAAGATGACCTGTCTAAATCTAAATAAATGAACAAGACCCAGAGTGTGTTTTTCCTCCACCACTGCTCATTGTTTCCCCTTATGGCCTTTTCTGGACCTTCACACACACACAAATGAACAACCACAATACTCTGTGAAAGTCTGTGTGTAACTGAACAAGTGCCTGTTTCATGGCTGCTACTCCCGTTTCCCTGCTGTAATACCATCCCTATGCTCCTGTGTGTGTGTGTGTGTGTGTGTGTGCGCGGTGGGTGTGTTTCCATGCCTTTGTGTGTCTGCGTATCATTGCTTTCAGCCTGTTTGTGTTTGTATAGTCTGAAATGTACATGCAGGTGTTTTGTTGCAAGCTCATGTACATGCACATACATAGAGGTGTGTGTGTGTGTGTGTGTGTGTGTGGTCCAAGAGGAGACCAACAATGGTCCAAGCTGACAGACATGCTGGGCTGCTGAGGTGGAAGGCCTTTGTTCCTCCCTCCACGCCCCCATCTCTTCTTACCACAATAGATATAGGTCAGAGCCCCCAGCCCGACTTCATCCATCTACAGCTGGACACGGCACAGTAAAGCTCCCATAGATGGGGCAGCGGTGGGTGGGGTGGGGTGGGGGGTAGGGGGGGCAATTTAACCCCCCCATGGGATGTTTCGCAGCAGTGAGGATAGAGCACTGACTATGAAACATATTCATCAGAGGTCCAACAGTTTCCAAACAAGGCCTTTAAAATTTAACCATAGACTGTATATGGAAGACTCAAACTTTGGGGCGACTCCACTGGCTGTAAAAAGAACTGTATTGAAGTCTATGGGAAAATGTCCCTACTTCTCCCTTGATTTATTAGCTCAGTAAACGTCTCAGTCTCTAGTTTCAAGTCTTCAATACAACATGATGTTCAAAAGCTGTTTTCATTAAGTTCAATATTAGACTTTAAAGAAAGGTCGGCAGTTAGTATAAGATTTAGCCTGAAAAAAAAAAAAAAAACAGTTTTTGTTGATTGTCATTTATCTGGACATCGGGGCTGTAGATCTACCACTAAGGACACTGAGGTCAGATTAATGTAATGTTTCTATAAACCTACAGGCTCCCGTAGTTATGTATATAAATGGTGGACACTGAAAATGTAATTTAACAGTTAAATTAATAAATTTCTTCTAGTTTTCTCCCGTTTTTTTTTTTTTTTTTTGGTTTAGATAAATAAATGGTTTAGTTTCAGTCCGTGTGACGTTCACATACTCGTGAGGTTGTGAAATGTAACATACAGGTGAAAACAGCAACATCTAAAACAAGCGTTTCATGTTTGACAAAAGTCTGAACTCATGTTAAACTTAACCTGATTCTTCCGCAGCCTCGACCGTATCAGTATCACATGGTCTTCTTCACGGTGTGTTTGCTCAGTTGATATATGAACTCAGCAGCTGCTATGTTATAGGACCCTTTGCTTCATTTGTTTGATGCAGTTGAGAGTCCTGGAAAAAAGCTTTGAGTTGAGCTGGGATTGTTTTGACTAACCACTATTTCAAAGTGTTGAATTACACTTTATACTTCAAAACATGTGAAAACTTGAATTTCTCTTTTGATTTTTGATATTTCAGCAACAAGCTAACGCTGGTTTCTACAAGTAACAGCAGCCCGAATGAAATGTTTAGTAGTTTTGAATTATTTTAAGCAAATGGAAAATGAAAATAACGAAGCCTTTCTTTCTGGTCAGGACAAATTAGACAAATAATGGTGAGGACATCCAATATGGCTGCCAGAGGCTGAACCGTTAGCCTGTCCAGATGTTCTACATTTCATCTTTGCCTCCAAGAGACAGCGAAGAATGAACAGAAATTGGTAAATGATGCAAACAATGTTAGCCACATGCTTTTTTTTAGTAGCTTTTATGAAAAGATCACATATGAGAGATTTAACTTTGATGCATGTTGGTCCCATTGAAACCCTCCTCAGGCCTGGACAGGTGTTGAGCAGCATCTGGACACAGTGAAACCAAACCACAGTGAGTGTTTAGGTCAGAACGGACTTCCTTATCTGCATCATGGAAGCGCGGCGATAAGAGGCTTTGTCAGGGGTAAACAAACTGTTGACATGAACATCAAAGTGGCAGAACAGGAAAAACACAAACCAGAGGACGTGTGAATTTGTCAGTTTATGTCCACACATGTTGACAAAACCTTGTGTCCTCAATGTACAAGGAAGTGCTATCCAGGGTCGTTGACACCAGCCTGACTTGACCACCAAGGCCGACGTTTCCTTCGCTGCAGGTCGGGAAACAACACAAGTACATGTCGCGGCGAATCCCATGACCTGGATCGTTTTTTTTTTTGTTTTTTTTTTGCTCCGGAGCAAGAAACAACTCACTCCATTCAGATTCCTCGTCTCTTGATCTAATTCATTATGTCGAGAAAAGTAGAACCGATAATAGATGCGCTACAGAAGACCTCCTTGTCCAAGAGACCTGATGGGTATCAGCCACTGTCTTAAGTAACGTGTTCTTTGAATACGACTGGTTGAGCTAAATTCAAAGAAAAAAAAAGAAAGAAAGAAAAGAAAAGTACATTGAGATAACAAGTTCTCAGACAAATAGATTCTTTGTAAGGCCAGAGGACAGGAGTCTCTTTCCTGTGAGACCAGAGTCTAATATTGTCCATTAAGAAAACAGGAAACATCTCCCATAAAGTCATGTTGCCCGACTTCATATTTCTTAAGCGCTAACGTGATGAAAAGAGGACGGCTCTGAGAAGAAAGGGGCCAAGTCCAACAGGTGGGTCTTCCTCATCTGTACTGTTTGTTTCCAAGACACCGACTCAAACGTCTCTGCCAAACCTTCTCGTATTGAATCACCCAGTTTTGATAAAGACTGCGAAAGGGAGTGATGGAGTAAAAGGGGACAGGAGCAGTCAAGCGTCTCTTTATGGCTCCTGGTTTCTGTTTTTCTTCTTTAAATGAAAAGGAAAAGTTTAAAAAATAAAGCGTGAGGATGCAAAACAAAGGAATTTTTAATCCCTTCAGGCCCAGTTTCGTTCTAGTAAAGAAAAATAAAAGCGAATGAAATGAAAAACCGATCACGGTCTCTTTTACCTGCGTTTAAAACACAAATTGCAAAGCAAGCTGTCCTTTCCTTCAGCAGTCCCTCTGTCTGCTCATAGAGAGTATGAAAGCCAAGTAGAAACTGGAGTGTGTCTCTAATCTCTTTCTCTTTACTGCTCAGTGTCGTCTGTTTCCTCATGTTATCAACCAAGTAAAGGAGGAAAGAGTAAAACAAAACAGGGGAGAGAAGGTCTTCTCTCTCTTTGTCAAGCAATTCCACCGCATCTGGATATTTCTTTGTTTTCGTGGGTCAGCATCCTGCCGGCACGTCTGACATGAAATCAAACTCGTTCTGACCCAGCCATAGCTCGGGCAGCTCGTTAGCTCTGTCCAAGCCCAGCTCCACCACCAGAGACATAAGAACCTCCTCGTCCACGGGGTCAAAGTCGATAATTCCACCTGCACCAGAGCCCTGGTTCGCCATGCCGATCCCGACCCCCATCCCGGCTCCTCCGAGGCTTCCAGACGGCCCCAGGAGCTGGTTTCCGGTGCCCAGAGGCGAGGCGCTGAAGCCCCTTGGAGCTCCGCCTGGCGCCGGGTGTCCAACAGAAGCACCAGTGAGGTTCTGGTAGTGCGAGTTGAGCTTCTGCAACTGCATGCTGGCGATGAGGTGAGGCCCCGTCTGCAGGCAGAAGGGCTGAGGTTTGGAGAGTGGAGTCGACGACAGCGCCGACCCCGGCGAGGAGGCAGGGCCGGCGGACGGGGAGAAGGGAACGACAGAGGTTTTGGAGGATGGGTAGTGGAGAAGGGAGCTGAGAGGAGAGGAAGAGGAGGAGAGGTCCTTCATCGCAGCGTGGGCGTTGCCAGGGAACAGCAGTGAGGTCATCACCAGGAAACCCCAGAGGCTGCAGGAAGAAAAGAGAGATGTTATGCAATGTCATCAAACTGGGACATGAGGAGGAAGAGATAAGCTTAGTGGCTAAACAGAGACCTGCTCTAACAGCAGGTGATGTCAGTAAAGATAGGATCTACTGCCAGAGAGTGATTCAGTGTGGACTAATAGATGCTGAGGCCAGATCTGAGAAAAGGAAATGAAAATGTAATGTTTTCACTGTGTGTTGTTTTGTTTTCTACATGGTTCACAGGCTCAAGACAATGTTACACCTTTTTATATAACAGAAAGTCACATATTCCAGTTAAATCAGATACTCTCAGGAAACTGGGGAACTAACCCCAGTTCCTCAACCCGTCTCTCTGCACAACTAAAGGGACACTTAAACATTTTTGCCAAAGCTGGTTTGCGCTGAGACTGAAAGCTGGAGGAAACAGCTGGCGCTGAAATGTAGTTAGCATCAAACACCAAACTATCAAGCATCAAAGCAGCAGACACAAATGAAGAGGCCTCATTCTATTGACTTTCTTCAAGGTCTATTGAACATAAGGGTGCAGCCTGCAGCTGGTTAGCTTAGCTTAGCATAAAGATTGGAAATAGGTGGGAGGTAGCAGCTAGCTAGCAGTGTGGGCTAGCAGCTACTGTTAGTAACATCAGTAGGACATGTATATGTCACCACAATAAGCCTCCAAGCAAACAACAGATTCAGTTTAAATGAATGATGTGAACTATGCTAAGCTAATGTTAGCATCAGGACTGTAACCAGTGCTGATGCTAGGCTAAGCTAATCGCTTCATGTGCATAACACACAGATATGAAAGTAGCATCAGTCTTCTCATCTAACTCTCACGAATTATGTGAATAAGTTTGTTTCAACTTGAGAAGATGAAGATAAACGACTAAATAAATGTGCACACGAGTCCATATTTGTATTTCCAAATAACACACACTGACACACACACGCAGCAGCTTGTGTTGACTGGAGGAACGGTGACAAATACCTTAAGTGGTCGTTTGATAGCGTTTCCTGAGAAAACGCGTCTGTTTGAGGTCTCGACAACAACAAACACGCTGTTGACTCAAGAGCAGCCTTACTCATGTTCTTATGACCTGGTAAATCACTGAAGTCAGATCTGTCTGGGAAACGTACAACGAGGCGACCCTGGTGCCTGGACGCCCGCATGACTCGGTGTGTTTAAGACTGATTTTGTTCATGTGTGTGTGTGTGTGTGTGTTCGCTTGATGTCTGCTTTTCCTCTTGAACTATTGAGCAGCAAATTAACCATGAAAAGGCCATGAAGAGAAAGTCTGTGGGTACCAACAGGGTTAAAGAGTGTTTATAGGTCTATGCATGGCTGTGTGTGCGTGTGTGTGTGTGTGTGTGTGTAAATGGAGTTCACAACACAACAGTGCCTTTGAGGATCTCAAAGAGTGATTAGGTCACATGGCAGGATAAATACATATGGACCCTGAGAACAGAGCATATGTCCGACTGTGTGTGTGTGTGTGTGTGTGTGTGTGTGTGTGTGTGAATGGGAGAAAGTGTGTGTTGTGAGAAAAAGTCGTTGAGATGTGTGTGCAGCGGTAGAAAGGGTGAACGAAACGCACGCAAACATGTGTGTGTGTGTGTGTGTGACTCAAACCCTCTTACAAAAAGACTCAGAGAGGCTCATGTTAAAGTCCCAGAGCTGGTTTATATTACACACAGTTCAAACAGCATGTGTGGATACACACACACACACACACACACACACACACACACACACACACACACACACACACACACACACACACACACACACACTGTCCTTTGAGTAAGTTAATCGCTCAATAATATGTGCCTGTTCACTCTCTCACACACCTTTGTACTTCCATCTTTGTGGGGACCCTGACTCACATCATGCAATATCCTGGACCCTTCAGATGATCTAACTAATCTTAATCTTCACCATCAAAACTAAATGATTAACCTCAACCCAAGTCCTGCACAACCAGCTCCACAGGGCTGCGTCCCAGCAGCTGGACCCATTATTCATTCTGCTATAGGATTTAAAAAAAAAAAAAACACTTGCAGGTCAGGATTCAAAGCAAAGCTGAACAAGGAGCTTGTTTTGGCAATCACTGACATTAAAATTCACATTAATTGACATTAATTCATTGCACAGAAAATGCCCAAAAACAATCAGAAGGATCCAAACCTTCAGTCATTCTGGAGGTTGTCGGTAGCTACGTCCTTTCGGAGGAATTGCAGAAGGACGTTCGCCTCGAGTTTGTGTTAACAAGAGTTATGTGTTGTGTGTCAAGGTTGCAAGGCGGCACAATGAAAATCCAACTGTCTCATTTCGGTTCAGCCTTTGCAGCCTACAACAACTACATCGCGCACACCTTTGTAAGTCTTAACCATCCAAAATGTCCACAATCTACAAGCCCCTCACAAAGTTAGACCTACCACACACACACACACACACACACACACACACACACACACACACACACACACATACACACACACACCCTCCTCCCAGCGCTGCCTCTTATTTAGCAGGAACATAATTGCTACAGGCAGGCATGCAGCTGCACTCGACTGATAGAGTTAACACACACATACACACACACAAAGATACCAAACAGCTGTCAATGGCAGGTCTGTGTGTGTGTGTGTGTGTGTGTGTGTGTGTGTGTGTGTGTGTGTGTGTGTGTGTGTGTGTGTTCATTATTCATTGAGTGATTACCGTCAGGGCCAGGCTGCACATGGTGTCTCTGCTCAACAGCTTTCCACCACACTGAGTCCAGGAGGCACAAACAAAAAAACATCACACGCTCTCTTCATCCGCACAAAGGCACAAAACACTAAACACCACATATACACAGATATTTGAT
This sequence comes from Rachycentron canadum, assembly GCA_038496675.1. Classification (NCBI taxonomy): domain Eukaryota; kingdom Metazoa; phylum Chordata; class Actinopteri; order Carangiformes; family Rachycentridae; genus Rachycentron; species Rachycentron canadum. The sequence continues at coordinate 2,564,664 of CM076670.1, read as the reverse complement.
GTCTTAAAAGTTGTGTCAGGAAACATGTTGGGGTGAGAAATCCCAGCATGCTGACATATGGACCCAATCTGGGGTTTGAGACACTTAACATTAGCATCAACGAATCATCCAAAGATGCAGTGCACAGTCTCGGCCCGTGGCCTTTAGCGTCAGGAACGACGACCATGGAGTCCAGCAGCAACTCCTGAGACCACATTGTCTTTATTTCACTCAGGCTACTTCTGTTCGCCCGCGGATCCCGGTGACATGTCCTGATATGACCCTGTCAAAAATCCCCAACCAATAAAATTCCAGGTATGACGACGACCAATGAAGTCGTCGGGTACTGTTAACCCAGGTCTGCTTGTAGGATTTAATACATTTACCAGTGTATTTTTAATATAATAGTGACATATATCAGTCGCCCCATAGCGTTCATGCCTCCTGGAGAAAATTATGTCATCTGGTCTCAGGAGACAAAAGCTTGAGCGCAGAACAAGCGACAGTATATCTGAGTGCAAACAGGAGCAGAGGATTAGAGAGAGGAGAGAGTTTTAAGGGAGAACATCGCAAAAACTGAACATGAAATAAAGACGATGTGCTCTAAAACTGAAAGACCACGCTCTTGGATGAAGATAGGAAAGAAACTCCTGCAGCGACCAAGTCCCTGGTACGTATCTGAAATGCATCCAAAGCAAACGGCAAGTACCAAAACCTGCCACCAAATGTTTGATGCTTGTTCGCTTGGATCACACGGCTCCTAACTTAACCCTCTGAAGTCATCCGACAACAACAAAACTGAATGAAACAGACGATAGTTCCAGTGACGGAGCCAAATCTCGTCTTTTCGGGCACTACTTTGATTTTAGCCCAAAATTACATATTCAAAGTGTTCGGTCGTGTAATAACAGTGACAGTGAGGATGCGTCCTGGCATGGAGCTGATCATACTCAATCTTTTTCTCATTCACAGTCGGGCCTTTAGCTTTAACCACTTTGAAGCCACAGCCTTTTGAAACATTGATGTCAAACTTGTGAAAATGTCGGCATCTTTTATAGAAAATTGAGCAGTTTAAATCATCATTAACCTCAGGATCTACTGATATACAGTATGCAAGGAATTATGGGTATTTAAATCGCCGCCTTATGGAAGCAACAATGTGCAAACAATGGGCTTTAATCCACACATCCCAGGCTGGTCGGTGATACATTGGAAGTATTGAGGTGACGTGGACTCTGGATCTAATTCATCAAATCAGGTTGTCAACACATTTTTTGCTCAGTATTTGTGCTCGAATGATCCAGTTGTGAATTTCACCCATTAAAGTTGAGTAAATTAGGAAGAAGTGAGAAATCCACGTATTTTCTAACATTATCTAACAAATAATAATCCACTGTTTGTGGCTGAAATGAGGATGAAGTGGAGTCAGAAATGTCCAAACCTGGTCTCTCGTGCGACCAGAGGGCGGTTCGCTGGAGTTAGGAAGGATGCTGTATGAAACCGGTGGAGAGGTGCCAATGTTTTTTCCTGTTCACAGCTGACCTGCCTCATTGTGTTCTTCCACCACTTTTATGAGATTGTGAAATCGGCCCAGGCTCAGTTTCCCTGTAAATGATTTCATTAGCAGTCCGGGCTGCCGTCTTGGCCGCGGACCAGTCTGCATTTATTTTAATTATTAAGCAATGAAAGTCTGCTCTCTTTGCCAGACTGCACAGAAAATAACAATTCAGCTCCAAAACAACACAACAGTTTATCTTAGAAATATTATCACGGCTTATCGTTTACTCTGCAAACTGCCCATCACTATCTGTCACGTTCTAGGAGCTGAAACCAATGGATTTCTGGGGCTTTTTTGCTTGAATAATGACCAACATTTAACTAACACTCATTATTATAGGACCATGACAACAGACTGATGCTGTAACAGATGTAAAAAAAAAAAAAAAAAAAAAATGCCATAAAGTGCATCAAGTATAAACTTGGATTGTGGGAGCTTGTGATTTTAGTATTTTCTGACATTTAATAAAAGAAAATGTGACTTATTTTGAAGGTTATAGGAAGTTCTGGCCCCATTATACACCTACAATGGAGGCTACACATTGAATAAAGTACAATAAAGTCACTACACTTACTGTGATGCCCTGAATATGGCTCCCAGGAGGCCAGTGCAGGAATATGACGAGAGTAATGAAGCCAGTAAATATCTCCTCTCTGGTTATTGAGGACAATAAACTTAGATTAGTTCCTAAAGCAATATTATAGTACAGCATAAGTGCAAAACCAAGCTGATGTGTAGCTGAGGGTTAAAGGTCAAGCAGCTGGGAAAACAATCTCACACCACAAGTCCTTTTAGTGGCTTTTTCTGGAGCTTTCATTCGATCACACCGCACGATCATCTTTTCAGCTTTGAGACCGATATGGAAGAAAAAAAAGAGAAAAGACGCTAAACTACTTAGTTAAAACTCCCATCTGCTGAAGAAGATCATGTGATATGATCGAAAGCTCCAGGAAAAGCGGCTAATTGGAACCTGCTGAGATTATTTTGTCCACAAAGTCCAACTTCACTGTAAAACTAACTATCGAATATAACATTTCACAATATATTATATTATATTCTAAAATAGTACAAATGCTTTTGTGATTTGTCAACAGGCAGCATTCGCACACACAAAGACACACACAGACCAACAACAGAGGCTTCAATTACAATTAAAGCGCAACGAGCAAATTGAAACGTCAGTCTGCCTCTGTGCCTCTTACACACACACACACACACACACACACACACACACACACACACACACACACACACACACACACACACACACACACACACCATATGCTGCCCCAGTGTGACACGTTCACCACTTGTTTTAATTGCCTCCAACATCCACACCGAGGACATTTAATGAGAAAAAAACTTTATCTTGTGAAACTTTGCGGCTCCGGATGGAAACGATTCCGATGCCTTTTTTAAAAACCCTCGTTAATAATCTTGAGTCCATCCATAGATCTTACACCCTGAATCTTACAAGCAAAGTTTAAAAAAAAAAAAAAAAAAAAGGTGTATTTGAGGCTTTGCAGTAAAACCTGCTATTTATTTCTGCAATAAAGATAAAATCATGGAGGCATGAAGCTGAGGTTGAGTCAAAACACATCTATAAGATCAAACTGTTGAGAAAATGTAAATTTCACACAGTCCTTCAGCTTGAGGCAGAAAATGCTTGACCTCATTTAAAATGTTATGTAAACACTTGAGGAGCCCGAGGAACAGTTTGAACAGACAGATTTACAGCAGAGACACAGTGACAACTTCAAAACACACATCTCAGAGGAAATAACAGAACCAGAGGAGACGAGCGAGAGGGAGAGAGATGTGGACCGACCTGAGAGAAAAGCTGGATGCAGCCTGACAGCAGCAGAAACTCAAATTAAAGTGGATTTAAACCAGAAGCCCAGAAGGTCCAAAGTGTCTGTGTAGAAGAGAAGAAGCCAGTAAAGTGTAGTAGAGTCAGAGGCTGGAGAAATAGACTGACTGACTGACTGACTGACTGACTGACTGACTGCAGAGACTCTGGAGGGTCGGTTCACTCCTCAATGAGCTTGTTACAGAATAAAAAGCATTTTGTGCCGCTCTCTCTCCTCACTGACCAGCCTGGGGTGTGTGTGTGTGTGTGTGTGTGTTATTGTGTGTGTGTGTGTGTCCAGGCACGCTGCTGTCCGGAAAACTCGGAACTGGATTTCTAGGGGATTCGGGTTGGATAGTTCTTCCTAATTGTGGCAAACAGTGATTTTAAAGTGCTTCATAACTGCAGGTTTGTCAGCGGCACATTCCAGCTGCCACGTGCCAAAGCCGTGGACTGTGGAGGTCACTGAGGTCACCTTCATCACACCAGTGTGGATGACATGGAGCACTATCCTGCAGGAAGTAGCCATGAAGCGCCTTTCTCAAAGTCTGGTCTGGGTTAAATTTGTTAAAATATGCTTATTATGGTATTTACAAGTGACGTGTTTCTTCTTCTTCACGTCTTTTCGCATTCATCCAACAGCCAGTAATTCATTTGTTATTTAAAACTGGGGGGAAAAAAAACTCTTTGTTTTTTGGTGATAACGTCTATCATTAATTTATTTGAAACAAACAAAAAAAATTACGTGGTTTTATTTGATTTTTGATACAAAACCAGAAATGAAAAACGAAATCAATTTTCAATTTTGTGAAATTCATTTTCATTACTCGTCTGGAAACAACAGATGGGTGGATAGAGAGGGCGTGGCTGTGGTTTGACTGACCTGACCTGTATCTGCAGGACTTGATGTTATTATCACTGCTGCCACCTGATTGGCTGATGGATCGACAGCAGGCGGCGTTTCCCCCCTCTGCAGCAGGTGGAAACGTCTCCTGGTCCGGCTCCGGGTTTGGGCAAATCCGGCCTCCGGGTTTTTGCAGCTGCCGTTCTCCAGGGCAGATGTTGCTCATTCTGAAGAAAACGCCATCAGGACTCAAATGGACCATTTCAGACCACTCTGTCTTTGTCTGTGTCACTCGCCCAGAGAGAGAGAGAGGAAGGGGGGGGGAGAGAGAGAGAGAGAGAGAGGGAGAGAGAGGGAGAGAGAGAGAG
>CM076670.1:2448789-2559675 GCA_038496675.1 Rachycentron canadum | reverse complement strand
AGAGAGAGGGAGAGAGAGAGAGAGGGAGAGAGAGAGAGAGAGAGAGAGAGAGAGAGAGAGAGAGAGAGAGAGACCTCATGGCTGTGAATGATTTGCATGACGACATGTTCTCACTTGTGGAGACGTCTTCATATGATTAGAGACACTGATGAATGTATCTGCTGAATGATTTATCGTGGCAGGCGGGTGGAACATAAGAATTCATGTTTAATACATAAACATTTAAATGACCCACCTTTTAAATATAAAATGGCAGCTGAGTAACAGCTGGTTGTTGAATCTCTTCGCTGGTATTATGAAAACGTTCCCTGGGTATAATTTTATCCTTCTTTTATTACATGTAATCAATAACACAATTTCATTTGGTTTGGTTTCATTCCTCCAAAAAAAAAATAAAAATAAAAATTTAAAAAAAAAAAAACATTTTTGCAAAAGTATGCACTAAACAGAAAAACACAGCATGTAATTTATGGGAAGACTAAAACAATTTAAACAGATACCAAATGTAATGAAAAACGGCTGATACGCTGTTGCAATGTCCCACTAGAAGAAATCAACTTCCCTCTGACTATCAGGCAAATCAATCTGATTTTTATTAAACGTCCCAGCTCCAGAATTATTGGAGGCAAAAGCTCATTTTAAGTCGTGTAAATATCAAACACCAGAGGTGGTTACACAGGAAAAAAAACAAAAAACGTTTGGGCTGTTTCAGTGATTAAAAGTTTGTCCTCTGCCACCTGGAGCAGCTTAAACTCAACACCACAGCCTATTTTATTCATTGGGACAAACAGAAGCTGTTTGGGGAAAAAGAGAAAGAAAAAAAAAAAAAAGAACCGGTGAAAGCGTTGTTGGGGAGCCTCCACCAATTCATCATCAAATTAAAAAAAAAAATAATAATAAAAAAATACAAAAAAAACCAAAAAACAACTCCTATCCCTCCCCCAACTCCTGCTAAAAAAGAACAAGTCCATTGGCCATTCACCATTCATCTCAATAGTCTTTGGAAGGAGGACGTCATTACGCGCCAACAACATGCAACGACGCGGTCAAGTGCCACGCGCTCTGCCTCTCTTCCGTTAAGCGGATAAAAGGAGGCATCTGTCTTTATTGTGCGAGTAAATCCCCTCGGCCATTGACCGCAGACACTTCACATGTTGATGAGGAGGAGGACGTATAGACGGAGGGCCCCCCGCCGCTTTGTTCCCCTCGGGGGAGACGTTATGCAAATCAAACAAACCGTTTGTGATTTCCATCTCTGCAGATAAATAATTATAGCGTGTTGGTCAAACTGCCGACAAACAAACTGGACTTTTGTCCCGAGGTTGGTGGATCTGGTTGTAAAGGTGCTGAAGCTTCCCGGGGTTTTTTCGTGGCGACGCCACACAAGTTCTGTTTTCTCCCAAAACAGATTTGATCTTCGCTGTTTTGGAAAGTTCCCAACAGCCTAAACATGCCGCACAAGTCGTATGCAAATGTTTAGCACAACTGGCAAACCCATTTAACCAGAGGGAACCACAGAAAGAGGAAGAGGAAGGACGGGCCTTTGGTTTATCTAAACGACTCAACAGTGAGGGTCAATTGAGACTTTATTCAAAGCACCAGCTCAGTTGTGGAGGAGCCTGATGCTGATTTGCATACAAGTCGTTGGGAAAGAGCAGCAAAGGTGCATTCAATACAAACCAGAACAGAAATGCAGTCAGTAAAAACCTGCAGATCACAATCGAACGGTTTGTTTAGCTAACGTTCGGACCTTCCTTACTCTGGACTTCAGGCTTTTATTCCCCTTAAGGATTAATGAAACTGATGGAGAATCCTGGGTTTAGAAAATTAGTTGAAGTCACCAGAGACCTGGACAAAACCTCACTTTGTAAAGTCCTCACCACTTTATGACTGACCCAGACGAAATCCAAAAAACCTTACTCCATAGATTCCAACCCTGCCTCTTATTTTCATATCGGAAAAAATACATCTGCGAGCCTCTAGAGGAAGAGACAGGGTGCCAAAAACAAATTACAGCTCAGTCCTGGCAGAGGAAACCTCTGTCTGCAGGACAGTTTTTCCTTTACAGAGTATGTTGCATCACAGGGCTGGTTTATGTGGGATTTTGAAATGACAGAAAATCTCCATAATCTTGTCCCTAGTAATTTAAATTCCATGCAAACAGGGCTGCAAGTGGACAGAAGTTATGTAACAGTGTCTCTCGACTTGGGCCAGTTGCTCTCTCAGACAAAGTTTCTGATACTGTGACCTGGACAGAAACATTGTTCGACCTTTGCTCTACATTTGTGGGTTAGTTTGGCCAAGATTCAAACACACAAGACATCAAAATGTCTTTTCACATCATCACGGCAAGATTCAGCTCAAAATGTCACAAGATTGTACCGTGTTTTCCAAAATTAAACTGGACAAGAGCAGTTTTTGAAGGTTTGAACCCAACAATCTGACAATCACATCTGCTTCAAACAGCAACTGATGTGTAGACGCATTATTCTCTCAAGCTTTTTCCCCCCACTCTTCACCCAACTACCGGCCTCATGTTTCCCCTTTTTCTCATCTCAACCCAGTGTCTAAGGGTAGAGGGTGCAGGAGATGGAGGATGCAGCCAGAAGAAGACAACAATGACGAACTCATCTCGTCTTCGAGTGAGGTCATTCAGAGGAGGTATAAACAGAAAATTTATCACATGAATGAGTCTGATTAGACAGATACTTTATTTATCCCGCGGGAAATTAAGGATTGAAGCATCTTGGCGTCGTAACAGTGTAAACGTTGAGGCTTGTGTTGCCCAATCTTTGGAAAAATGGCAGGTGTCCCAGCCTTGTTCCAAGGAACTAAGTTAGTTTTTTTTAATATCGGTTCATGCACCAGATTTGTGTATATTCAGTTCTACTCAGCAAAGTTATTGAGGTAGCTCAGTAAAAAAAAAAGCTTGGAGGGAGGGAACGTCAATATTGGATGATTCTGCAAAACACCCTCCTACAATATCTGCGTAAGGCAGCTACAGGGTGGTCAATGTCGGGGAAAGATCATGGTCATTTGATTAAGTTTGAGGAAAGAGCTTGGTTACGATTAATAAAAAGGTGAAGGTTAATTGCAGGTTCGAGACAGGACACGAAATCTGGTTTCCGGCGTTAAACTCAAGACTTGCACTACACTCCCATTCACCCCGACCTCCGGGTCCTTACTTTCTGCCTTGTTACATACAGGTCCAACCACTTCCAGCATTGGCATTGGACATAGATTATGTGTCAAATATAGATGTTAATTCCAATGGACACTGGGTGGAAACATAAAGTCTTTGGCAGGACTGATGACATGGGAAAGTTTTGGTCTTTACAACAACAAAACATCAGAGAGCGCTTTGTCGCTACAAAAGCTTTTTCGGTATTTTTTTGGCATTAGGCATTTTTAGTTTTACTTGGCTACGTTCCCAACAGTAAACAACCAGAAGACTCAGTTTACTCCTAAAACAAGATAACATGGGTCGCGACAGAACATGATCCCGGCTTTTGCTTTTTGTGAAAACGCAATCCATGAATTCCAGCAGTGCACTGACTAAATCCTCCTGGGGCCCCCGGGTTTTTCTAATTTGGCACTTCAGAGCAAAGAAACCTACATAAACACACACACACAAGTCTCTCACGTTGCTCATGTTTACAACCGCTGCCCGGTACCATGTAGCCCCCCACCGCCACCACCACCACCACGACCACCACCCTCACCCTCTTTTCTTCCCCTCCCCCAAGTTTATGAGATAGAATTTCAATCGTCTCTACTTTTCCGAGCTCGTAAACGGTGTAATGAGTTTCATTTTCTTCGGCTACGTTGGGCTCAAACCGCCGAGGTGACCGCAGCAGTGTTCATAAAGATCACAGGGAATCCTCACACACACACACACACACACACACACACACACTTCTGTTCAGCACATGCCAGCTCCGAGTGGTGACTCCTACATTTGGTGTGAATTTCCAGGCCATTAATTTGGGGAACATCACTTCTAAAGGAAACTCGCCGACATTTGTGGTTCCTCTTTCAAACGCTCTCCATTAAAGCCTCTATTAACCAGCCCACACTGCATAAATCACAGCTTAAAACGCAGAGAGACACATGACAACAACATGCTCTCTTGTGTTTTATTTCAACAAACGCCCATGGTATGTACATAAAAAAAAAAAAAAAAAAAGGCATAAACAGACAAAAAAAAATAAAAACAGTTTACATGACTTTCTTCGCAATTTTCAAACAATATCATCGATAAATTTCACGCTAAAATATTCCTACACAATATATCATGTTTATCCACAGTGGAGTTGAAGTGAAAATTGTTGTCACATACATTTATTTATTTAAAGTTAAAACAGTTTTAAAACTCATTACCAGGTTTAAAATGTGTTAAAGATGGGAGATAAGGCAGGAACTTCCTTCACTTTTTCTACTTTGAAAAAATGTGCAAGAAGAATTTAAAAAATACAAAAAAAAAAAAAAAGTAGTATTGATATGTGGATCTTAAAAAGTAACTAATAACAGATTCTGATACCGGAAACTAAACATTTGTAGTTTGTGGCTTTCAGTTTATGATGGAACTGGAGGCTGAGGAAAACCACAACAGGGAGTTGAAAGCTCCTTAAAAAAGAAAATCTGTGGATGTTGAGATCGTGTTTATTTTTGTCAAACTACTGAACGTCACCGTTTTCACGATGCAGTGAGTCCCAAAGACTCGATAATGTTCCAGTCCATTTTTCTTCGTGACTTTTAATGATGCGTCTTTTTTTTTTTTTGGCAAATCCTAAACGTACCTCAGCTTCATTAAGAGGGTTTGGAGATTTTGGGCACCGTTCAGTCTAATGTGAAGCGGCTGAAGCTGCGTGACGCGACTCAGCCACATCGCAAACATCAGAACTCGGTGGGGGATTGAATGAGGTTTTGCTGTTTCTAAACTTCTCCAAACATGGAAATAACCAGATGCACTTTGCATCCATTTTTATAGCTGTTTCGGTCTAAAGGCCAATAAAACAGGTTGCAACTTAACATTAATTCATTCTCTATGCATTTATTTGCTTATTATCAAAGTATTGAGGCGTCATACACAGATTACAGTTTGGGTGACTGGCAAATAGTTTGATTTCAAGTCCTTGTTGGGAACCTGGAGCAGCCATATTTGTTCAACAACATCTCCAGCTGTGCCAAACCAGCTCACGGCTGCTCTTTATATCTAAATCCTCATTAAAGTTCATGGAATCTCTGTTATTGTCCATCTGTCTGGGCAGGAAAAAAAAAAAAAAAAAAAACCTCTTTAACTTTCTCTACATATCTTCCATTCAAAATTCCTAACTTTGTCCAGATGTTTGATTTGCAGATTTCACTCAAAGGTCAAAACAATGTGGCTGAGCAAATCAACTTAAGATCTGCAACCGGCTATTTTCCAAACCTTTCCAGACCGTTTCTTTGTAAACTTTCCAAGTTTCACAAAGTCGTTTCACGTATTTTTCAAGACTTTCCAGCCCTGATCAGAAAGTGTTTTTTTTTTTTGTTTTGTTTTTACAAGGATAACGGGGCGTTTGGGGAAATAAGGCTGTTTCACTTTATGTCTGTTTTAGTGCTTATCTGTCCCCAGGGGGTTAAAATCACAGCAGCACCGGGGTGAACGTGAAACCGCACACCTGAAGAATCTGTTTTTTCCATTTAGTTTAAAATGTGCAACTGATGCGACGCACACAAACGCATCCCTTGACACCAAAAAACGCTGGGTGCCCCGACTGTAAAATGCTGCTGTAATCCAGTTTTACATAACCACACTGAACACACCATAAACTCTCTCATTCACACCAACACACATAACTTTTCAAAACAACAAAGTATTAAAAACAGTGAACATTGTACCCCCCACACCACCCTCCCCCTCCTTTTTTTATGAAACTGTTTTCCCCTGGAAACACTCGGCTAATGTTTTCCAAAACCTTCCCTCGCTCTCTTTTTCCTGCCTTCATCCCTCCCTTGTTCGCTCTGTGCCTCGGGGCCGAAGGGGTCCGCTCCATATTGTCTTCATTAAAGCCGTCGAGCATCGACCTGGATTGGAAACATGGTGTGTGAGTGTGTGTGTGTGTGTGTGTAGGAGGTTGAGGCTGCCGGCTCCTAAATCACATTCTTTAAATTCCCTGTAAACAAGAAAAAGAGAAATGAGAGGTTGGTTGGTACACATACACATCTAAGAACGAACACACACACACACACACACACACACACACACACACACAGGGAGGACACAGAAGGGTCAACTGCATCACACTAAGTGGGATACAAAACCAGGCTAAATACACATATTAGACAAGCAGGAAAAAGCAAACCATAGATGGAAGCAGTATGGAGGGAAAGTACACACACACACACACACACACACACACACACACACACACACACACACACACACACACACACACACACACACACACACACACTTGTGAAATATGCAAAATAACATCTGGCCGAGGTAAGCCCTGTCACTCCCAAGGAAATACAAACATGCAAATAGGGAATCGATATGGAAATGACAATGTTGAGCAACACTTAGAGTTCATTTACATGAGGACACAGATTGGTTTCCATGCCTGACACAGACACACACACACAGACACACACACACAGACACACACACAAGTTGACACAATAGCTGCATTATAAAGTCTAGTCATTGGTTTACTTTATATGTTACACTGGAAACAATGAGGCTTTGTTTGTCTGTTGTTATGTAAAATGGCCTGATTGTGAAGAATAAACATGTCGTACACACACGCACACAGACAGTTAACACAGACACACACACACCCTGGATGAGTAATTGCCCCGACAAATGTCGCCCCTCCACTGACGCAGTGAGGGAGGATGTCCTGTTGGTCAGCCATTGTGGAGCTGTTACAGTGGCAGCAGCTCTAACCGAGGACCACTGGAAAATAAACTGGAACTAACATTTCCATGTGTTTTTCCTCTGGTCCTGATCCTTCTGCCTCCATCTCTACACTTGTATCTTAGACAAGGTGACGCTGAGGCTGGGTCCACACTTCTACGCTGTCGTTTTAAAACTATTTTCTTTTGTTACGTTTTTCGCCGTAGACCACGCTGACTTTTGGGAACGCCGCCGACCCTGGGGTTGTGTTGTCGTCTCGATGGACAGACACTGACACCTTTAGAAACAATGACGTGGCCACGTGTAGCTTTCGACCACCAGCATTTTGCTTTGCTGGCAGCTGTTGTGGCTTTGCTGCCCCTCGTTTTGTAGTTTCGTGTTTCCGGTGCGTTACGAAAGCTGCGCTGGCGACTTCGACAATGAAAAACTCTTTAAGTCTGTAGAAAACAAGCTACGTCTGTTTGTCAATGACAGTCGATGGTTCGATTGATGGGACAAACATTTTAACAATGAACAGCATCTTGCACTGAAGTAGACTAATACATTTTCCCATAGACATCAATACAATCTGTTGCCCCCTGATGGTCATTAGATAGAATGAAGGTTTAAAGCTCTTCAGCATTGACTTCACTTTACAGACCCAGAGTCTACGTCCAATTTTATTTTACTAGTTAAAAACAACTCAAATTAGTTAATAGACAAAGTAGAATTAAAAACTGAGCATTTTCATTGGCTGAGCCATTACAAAGGATGCTGGGTCTGGAGGGTTATTCTGCACAAAGTGTCCTGATCATTACACTGTTAAAATTTCTCAGCCAGAAATTCAGGCAGCAAATATTGACAGAGCCTGTTATAGCTGTTGGCCACATATGGCAAGGACAGATTCAGCCGCCGCTGGCAGAGTCTCTCTCTGCTGCAGACAGTGCATTTATTTTTCTACTGCGACAAGAGGAAAAGTCTGAAAAAATCATGATGTCAGCTAAAAACAGGAAGCGCATTAGAAGAGAGGAAGAGCCTCGACGCTGACAGAAAAACTGCTCACAGGATATTCGCTCCACAATATTACAATGATGATGAATGAATGAATGATGCAAATGTCATCTTGATTTGATAGTTAAGACAAACATTGATCTTTTTTTTCCCCCCATTTTTAGGCGTTGATTATTTGACAGACAGAAAAGTAAGAATAAACATTTTTGATAATCAATTAAACTCTGAAGGAAAATGCCAATTAATAACTCGTTTTGGGGTTTGGTCAGAGACATCAGCCCTGGGCTTTGGGAACCTGCCATGAATATTTGTCATTATTTGACATTGAACGATTAATCTAGAAATACTGACAAAGAAAGACCCTCTCGCTGTATCCGTCCCTCCCTCTGCTTCTCTTTGCTTTCCAGATGTAAACGGTAAATTCTGACAAAGTGACGAGCGACCACGGGGGCCTCTGATATTTACTACCTGCAAACCTCCATCTATCACAGCATCTGTGGTTATTGTACCGCGCATGTGTGTGTGTGTGTGTTTCTGGGAGTAATTCACTAGTTCAAGTTTGTGTACATAGCTCTTCAGTTGTGTGTGTATCTTTGTGTGAATGTATATTATAAAAATGTTTGTGTCAGTGTGTGTGTGTGTGCGCGAGTGATATGGAAAGCATCCTGTCAGCACAGGGAAGAATTAACGAGCAAGAGAGCAGGATGTAAAGATGCTGCAATATTTCCCTGCCGACACACGAAGATAACATAAGATACAGTTACGCAGAAAGGCTGGCAAGTCACACACACACACACACACACACACACACACACACACACACACACACACACACANCACACACACACACACACACACACACACACACACACACACACACACACACAGCAGGCCCTGGGGAAATCACGCTACCAGTCTCTCGTAAACACAGATCTGTGAATACACAAACAGTCAGACAGCTGCTGTCGCCTCTGACAATCACCCAATAAAAGTCACATCTTAATTAATACAGACACTTAACAAGCTTGAGTTTTTATGAATGAGACAGAAATAACAGGAAACACCGAGTAATCCTGTAAAAAACATTTTAAACTACACAAAACACAATGTGTCTGATATGTCCACATTGTCTCAGTGCTTTTTATGTGTTTACTGAAAATGTACAAACTGGGTAGTTTATGTCGATGGGACACTAATTACTAATTATATGATCAGACATGGTTGTTTTTGACATTTACTGAGCTAATAAATCAAGTTAGAGCCATTTTCCCATTGACTCCAATACTTTCTTACTTCTTTTTATAACCAGTGGAGTCGCCCCCACTTGTTTGTAACCAAACGTTACTAACATGCAAACAATGAGCAACTATGCTACCATGGTTGGTAATATATATGTAAATATGTACGGCCAATGCTAACAAGCTGCTTTTAGCAAACAAGGAAACGTTAGCCTCCAGCTTAAAGCTTTAAAGTACAGTGGACGTTGACAAAGCACCTCAAAAGTTACAACGCAGTGTGAATGGATCATGTCTGAATGCTAACATGTATGCTAATGTGCTAACAACCTAGGTGAATCCAATAAGCTACGAATTAGCAGGTGTTTTTTTTTTTTTTTAAACAGAATCAGCACAAACTCATCTAATCATATGTGTCACTCAAGAAAGACTGTTCACTGTAACAGGGGATAGTAGCACAACAAGTAAAACAAGAAAGAAAATTCAGATTTTTCCTTATTTTATAGATAAAAACACTAAAATATAATAACCAAAGAAAACTGCAACACATCAAAGTTTCAATCTTTATCCGATCACGAGTTCTGCTCATTCTTTTGAGCAGTAATGATGAAAAAGCAGGTCCAAAGCCTCTAAGCTCTAAATATCTTATTATGCAACTGACATAGGCCTCTGAATGAGACACTGATGGGCTGAACCTGACTTTTATGTTGTGTTTGATCGACTTTAACAAAGACTTAAAGCAGCAAAATCACCTATTTTTATTATATTTTGATTCATTGAAAATTTTGTACTGTGCAGCAGCTCTGCAACATTTCCTGCTGATATAAAACAGTATTTTCTCATATAATAGTGCGCTGAGAGCTCATATTGTTTATGATCTTTGTGTGTTGTTGGCTAAACATATGGGATAAAGACATAACACATGCTGAAGGAAAATGAAAAAAGAAAGGATTTGGGGGATTACCACTTTAAGATTCAAATCTTTACAGTCCATTTCTGCCAGCAGACAGAGCAGATGTGGGCACACACACAAACATGCCATCACACACACAAACATGCCATCACACACACACACACACACACACACACACACACACACACACACACACACACACACACNCACACACACACACACACACACACACACACACACACACACACACACACACACACACACACACACACACACACACACACACACACACACACACACACACACACACACAGCCCAGTTTCTCAGGGAAACCAATGTTTATAAGCAGCACAGCACTTCCAAAACCAGAGAAACACTTATCCACCCCAATGAGGTCATGTGGATATGTTTGCCTAGAGGTGTGTGTGTGTGTGTCTGTGTGTGTGCGTGTGTGTGTGTTATAGTCTATCCTTATTCTGCGTTCGTGTGTGTGCATTAGTTAAGTTAGCAGACATGTAGATCTTTCTTTAATCAGAGACAGAGACACAAAGACACGAACACTTACTCCGATATTTAAGACAGTGATTCACTCACTCCTCGTTGAGGTTTTGGTGTTGTGCTCGTTGTGTGGTGAAGCTTTTTGTGACAGAACTAATTTTCTGAGAAGCAGTTTCTGACTTGACGGAGACCAGGCGAGACAGACGCACTTAAAGGAAAAGTAAGAAAGCGAGAGGAAGGAACATGAAACAGGCTTGACAGGTTGAAACCGGGACTGAAAAGAAAGGTGGGAAGATTCAAGAAAGAGAACAGGATCTGATAAACGACAGGAGAGGCAGATGGGACGCAGCATATTGCCTGTGTCTCATTTCTCCTCCCTTTTATTCTCTCCATCCATCCGTTCATCCATCCGTTCCCTCTGTTGCCCTTAATAGAAGACGTATGACTGGAAACCAGTGATACTTTCAAACCCTCTGGTTGTCATGAATTAAAGTGAGGCAACAGGCCAAGTGAATTTTCTCCTGCCCCCCTGATTTGATGGGACCTGGAATTTTTGTAAGAACCTAAAGCTGTTTAGTTGTTAATTGATAACATGTTCATGTGGATAAAACTTGAGAACATTGTTTTCAAGGCAACCCACTGTTACGTCCCCCATTTGGTTTTGAAGCCTTCAGTTTGTAATTTGGTCGTCGCCATCTTGGTTTGGTCACACATTAGCCACGCCCTAATTCATACCCTGTTTTGTGGTCTATTTTCCTCTAAATGAACCATCATTTAAAAAATGAACATCGTGTTGTATTGAAGACTTGAAACTAGAGACTGAGACCATAAACTAATAAGGAAAATATTTGCTGAGCTAATAAATCAAGGGAGAAGTAGGGACATTTTCCCATAGACCTCAATGCAAACTGACTTCTTTTTACAACCAGCTGAGTCAACCCCTGATGCTCTTTGTTAGATAGAAAGCAGGTTCAAGGCTCTTCAACATTGGTTTTAGGCTGAAAAAGTGAAGCCAACAGATGAAGTGCCAAAACCTGCAGTTCCTCTAATGGCCTCCAACAGTGAGTCAGTCCCCATCGACTCCCGTGTTAAAATGTCCAACTTTACAGAACAGAAATAACACGAGTACAGCCTGGTACAAAAATATACATAAATGAGGGCGTGCTGCTTTGGGCAGCAGGTGAGTGAGTGCATGCTTTCCATAAACAGGTATGCACTGTAGCCTTGGCTCCTCTCCTGTTTGCCCATTTTGTATTAGCTAGAGTTTAGGCACTGCCAAGATGGCAACAGCACAGCAGCCCACTCTGAGCTTCAAAACCACTCTTCAAAAACCTTAGGGTGACCCTAAGGTTTTTGGTCTATGTTCATGTCAAGCCACGGTTTCCCATCAGTGGCTCTGTAAATATGTAATATGAGAGAATCCGAACAGCCACCTCTACACACTGTGGTGCCTTTGAGCAAGGCACTGACTCCTGTCTAAATTTCCTGGATGAAAAAAAGAGTTTACTGAAGACTGAAAAACAAAGCATTAAATTCAGCTAAAAACAACCTTTATGCATTGTTTGATGTTTTTTCAAGACAAAACCAGTTTTGACTTGTGGTTTAGACGTAACTGAATCCATCTCTTGCTTTCAGTGACGCTTAGATGTGTGACTGTAAAACAACTTGTAGTTTATCTTACACTTTTCAATATGAAACATGTTGACATGACCAGATTTGGGCCCGATTTTATTCCCTTTGGAGTCTCCAGAGTCAATAGTGTTTTCAGCACCTTTCAATCAAATGGTAACCAACACTCCCACACAACAACTGCTATGTCAAATACAACATTTCACGAACAGAAGGAAGGGAAGGAGGATTTCCTTTTGGTCTGTGGTTAACACTTCCACACACCAGAACCTCGACATTTACGAGACACCAAATCTTGACTACTTCTTCTCTCAAAACCTCGGCTTGATGTCCGGAAAATGAACTCGTCTTTCTGTTGCGGCGGGTTCCTGACCTAACATCCAATAATTCTCCCGGCGTTCAACTCTTCACCTGAGCTTCACCCTGACGGAGGATCTCTCCCGGGTGCTGTGGGCTGTCAGCGCTGAGACCAAAGGCCCAGAGCTTTAGGGCTTAACCACAGCGCTGCAGACGCACTCAGACTCACGGATGAATATACAAACATGAAGGAATATATAGAAAGAGAAAGATGCAAAAAACAAAAAAATACCGCATGTGTCAAGTGCCAGACTCGGAGCAAGGGGGTTGTGGGTAAAAGAGCGAGGTTGACAGTGTATTCACACACACAAAAAAGGATGTTAAGAGTCACGGGGAGGGGGAAAGAAAAAAAAAAAAAAAAAAAAAAAAAAAAGGACCAGCCATACTTTCATCCCACACGGAGACGTATAGGAACAAGATCAGAACATGAAACCACACATGAAAAGAGCAAAGCAGAGACAAAAGGGCTTTAGGTTAGAGAGGGTTCACACACAAACACACACACACCTGTTTACCCACCACACCCACAACCACACTAATTGACACACCTGTGCTTCCACAGACAGACACACACACACATACCTTTGATGGTGCTGATGACCTGGTCCAGGTGTTTGGTGTCATTGCGGTCTGGTCGACAGCTTGGGCTGATCTCCAGCGAGTAGTCGGGTCCGTATTCTGTGAAAAACTACCACACACAAACACATCACGACAATCATTATGACAGATCTAGATTTACTGATTTTTTTTTTTACTGAGTTTTTCTTTCTCTTCGTCACAGCCAAATTTAATCCGTCACATCTGCGCGTGGTCGCTGCAGCCAAGCGCCAAAGTACATTTTCTCCTCTCTCTCTCTTTTTTAAAGAATGCAGCTGCTTTCCTGGAAAATTTCAGGCTCCGTTTGGACTTTGAAGAACTGGACTATGAAACTGACTGGTGATGAATATTTACACAGGCTTTCAGGGATCAGTTCTTTAAAAAAAGGGAAATAAATCCAAAACTGAAAAACATCAAAGACTACCCTTGAAATATTGAGCCACAATTTTTTTTTTTTTCTTTCTCCAGTGTGTCCACTTCTTTTATTCTCTTGTTGCTTTCATAGATAAATTAATTTCTTAAATATTTGCAGTGTGAGGATTCATAAAAGTAGTACACTAAAATAGATTTGCCATTGCCTTCCAAACCCTAACACATCCATATTAGCAGGTCTGTAAAGTGGTACTTAGCAAAATGCTAATATTAGCATGTTAAAATGCTAAAACACAGGTTTAATGTTCACCATGTTCATCATCCACAAATTCAAATTTTGAGCAGAAGGAGGCGCTAGACAAAAAGTTAAGGGATGATTAAAGTCATTACAGTTCATCCTCAGGGAAACATGAACATCTGTACCAAATTTTAAGGTAATTCATCCAATAGTTGTTAAGATATTTCACTCAAAACCACAAATACCAGACTCATGATGGTGCTGGAGGAAAGGCCAGGAGATTAACAAACCCATCAGTATTCGTCCTCTGGGAACATGAATTTATACCAAATTTTACCAGTTGTTCAGACATTTCGCTCAAGAACACAATTATCACTCGCAATGGTGTTACAGAAAAGCTCAGGAGATTATCAAACTCATTAGTATTCATCCTCTGGGGAACATTAACATCTGTACAGAGTTTCATGGTTGTCTGTCCTATATTTGCTAAAATAGTTTGTCTTGATTGACTGAAGTGGTGGACAGACCAACAGTATGATCCCAAGAGCCAAAAAAATCTAATCAAATCAAATATGGGTTTTCAGATGGACACATGTTCCATATATTTTCTGAACTTGTGTGTTGTCTAGCAGTTGCATTAAACAAAAACAAATTAATGAAACAGTCTCATCTGATTCATGTACAGAAAGAAAATGTGATACAGAACACAGAAGAGGAACCACAAATCAGTCAAACATCCATGAAGACAGACAGGGCTTCACCAAGATGAACAAAAAAAACAAAACAAACGAGCGTCTGAGATGATTTCAGCAAATACCAAAGGCTCCTGGCATTTCATGCAGAGTCGGACGGATTCCATGAAAACAAAACAAGCCAACATAAAAAAAGAAAAACAGGTGGAAATCCACAGAGTGGGTTCAACCAGAAGTTAAAAACAGAGCACATCAGTTGAAAAAATGCATTTACAGGGAATTCGTCGGGCCGTGACTCAGTGCCATGAGAGCAAAACAAACTCAGAGGCCAGGTTTGACCACAAGTGCGTCAGTCCATTTGCAGCCACTGTTGTGAAAGCCTTGGACTCTGAAGACTCAGCAGAACACACACAGCAAGCCAAGGTGACTGAAGCCTGAAACAAAAGACCCATATTCCTCCATGCATACCACATATATAGAAAAAGCTGCTGAGCATTTGTTGGTTTAAAATCACCTGTGCTGGATCTGTCTTTAAAAACTGGGCATGAAAGAAGTTTCTTGATCTTGGACTCAGAAGTTGGACAAAGAATTTTATGTTCGTAAGTTAAGTTCAACATACCAGACTTTTTTTCTGAGCTTTGAGCCACGGTGGGTATTGATCATAGGGTCTGTGGCTGCTGGATGTCGTTCAGGTTGTAAAGCCATATGTGATTTACGACTTTGGAAATGAAAATGACCCAAAGTGAGTATTTCCTTTATTGATTTATAGGTTGATTGTTTCCTCAGTTGATGATTTAGTCTTTAAATTTCAACCACTACTCCAAAACCCAACATGATTTACAAAGAAACTGAGAAAAGCATTGGCTAACTGGTGCATCAACAATTAGTTTCACCATATAAATTGATATTGATCTTTTCATCTGGCGCTGAGTACTGACAGCAAACCATACGAGATTTTCCTCCTCCTTTAAGTTGGCGAACTGCTTCAGTCAACAAACCGTAATAATTTCTATGCTGATGCCACGGCCATTTTGATGATGGGGATATCTTGTTTTGGATTTGGATTAGGTGGATTAGACAGGAGAGACATCAGAAGGTGTGCTGGCAACACCCACACAACAAGCTGGGCCAACAAGCAGTAGGAGTACACTTTTGTTTACTTCAGAGACAAAGACTACTTTGTCTTTGTTTAATCGCTGTGTTTGTACGAGTGTGTGAGTCAGAGAGAGGGAATTTATCCTAGTGTGTGTAGTAGAGATGTCCTGAGTCAATTCTTGGGAGCATTATTGGCTCCAACGCTAATAGTTATTAGCAAAGCAGTGTAGAAAATGTTCAGCTAGCAGCCTAAACTGACAATAATTAATTTGATGAGCGCTGGTGGTCATTGTCAAAGATAGTTTGTGATGGAACATAATATTGTATTGAAGAAGACGTGAAACTAGAGACTGAGACCATAAACTCATTAGGAAAACGTTTACTGAGCTAATAAATCAAACGAGAAGTAGGGGCATTTTCCCATAGACTTCAATGCAATCTGACTTCTTTTTTACTACCAGTGGAGTCACCCCCTGATGGTCATTTTATATACAGTCTATGATGGAGCTCCTGTCTGTGGTAAATGTAGACGGAGGTAGGAGTGTGTATATAATTGTGTGTGTTTGTGAGAATTTCTAATGGTATTTGCATACAAAGGTAAGGCCTTGTTCTAATATGTGTGTGTGTGTGTTGTCTGTTTCCAATTAACTCTGATGAGTTCTGTGTCTTACCTCCGGTCTCAACTGAGCTCAACATGGGAGTAGTTGCTTCACACACATGCACACCCACAATGTATTCCCATGAACCCAGTGCTCTGTCTCCTGCTGTCCAGCAACACACACACACACACACACACAGATACACACACACAGATACACACACACACACACACACACACACACACACACACACACACACACACACACACACACACACACACACACACACACACACACTCTCCCCTGCTGCCTGCTTGTTTAGCTTGGACGACCATGGGGAGAAGTGAGAGAGGAAGCGAGGAAGAGAGAGGTGCAGACACTCCTTAAAGAAACACTCATATTTCTATAATATCTCTAACATTTTTATATTATTCCCAATTATCCGTGGACTACAGACAGCTGTAGAGTGAGGGAAGACGAAAGGCTGCGTGATAAATGAGAAATTTCAGTGCATGGTCCAGTGACGCAGAACATCTACATCACCTGGACAAGGTCAAGAGACGGAAAATACCCACTGACTGGCTCCAGTGTCTGTGGCAGAGACAGACAGGGGAGATAAATATTGAAAGGTCCGAGGCTTATTTACCATGGTCCTTAACACGGACCCTCTGCTCATCACTCACTGTCCATTTGAGCTTGTTTCTATGAGAAACGCTGGCCTTGACCCAGAAAAAGCTGCGAGTGAGTGTATGTGCGAAGCATAAATCTCTACTGGTTGATATTTTAAAAACAGCAGCAAAATTTATGTTTTTTAGACACCATCTATATAAATGGTTATTTTATACTGTCTGAAAAGTCTTATCTAAGTTAGATCCAAGAAAAAAAATAAAGGGAGAAATGGCATCACAACTAATAATAATATTTAATTAAATAATAATATAACTAATATAAATGATGACTCCTCCTTCTAGCAGCTATCCATCCATCTATCTATCAGCAGCAATAAGGGTAACTATAAAAGTAATTGTAATATTAAAAGCAGTAGCAGTAAAATGCATTAGTAGTGGTGATGCACTAATATCCAAAATAATAATAGTAGTAATATAAGCTCTTATGCTCTGGAAAATAAATAGTCATTAATGCTAATGCTGGCTAAATAGCAATAGCAACGCTTACACAAAGGTCCTTTAAGGATAAAATGAGATGTTTTTTATTAGTATTATTATAAAAAACAGGGCCAGAGGCTTTATAAAACAGGAAAATTAAAATGAAGATAAAGTGAATGATGATTCCTCCTCCTAGCAGCTATTTATCTATCCATCCATCCATCTAGCAGCAAGAGGGGTAATAACAGTACAAATTGCATTAATAGTGGTGATGCACTAATATATAAAATAATAATAGTAGTAATATAAGTCATCAACCCATAGCAGTAGCAGAAATTTAAGCTACAGTAATAACAGTAGAGTGGAAACATTAATAATAATGGTGGTAATAAAAGCAGAATCTATGTGCATTTTAAAAATACATACGTATTAATGTCTTTTTAAAGACAAAATGTACATTTGTGAGAAAATCTGAGTGTGTGTTCATGTACATGCGTCAACCTGGGTACAGTAGTGTTTGTGTGTGTGCGTGCATGCGTGCGTGTGCGTGCGGATGTTTGTTTTTACAGCGATCAGCAGGATCTCCAGCTATGAAGGACACAGAGCTGCACAGCGGAGGGGAAAACGTCTCGGAAAACAAATGGACTGTGTCTGCTATCAAGCCGCTATCTAATAAATGTTTTCAACAAGGAAAGAAAAACGGCCCGATGCCCAAAATCACAGTCACATAATGCACGTACACCTCGCTCTCTGCTTTTGGACTCTCTCTCTCCCTTTCTCAGCTTCTTTTTATCTTTCCCATCTTTTCTAATCTCATCTGTCAGCTTTCCTTTTAAGGCAGGGTACCCCACAAATAGTATTTGTATTTTGAAATGTTGGGAAAGCTGAAGGGAAACCCAGGGGATTGGATCTAACACATGACTTTTTCTTGTGCCTCCAACTTATTATTACTGTTTAAATCTTATGAGGTGGTGTTAACATTTGAGACATTTGTGCTGTGGTCATCTCTGTCAAAGGTTTTCTTGCTGATTTATCCACTGAATATCCAGTAAAAATGGTTGAATGTGGTCAGTTTTAACATTTTTCTGCAGTGATTCAGTGATTTGTGCGAAGCTCCCACACTTGCTCTAGTCCAATGGTTGTATCTTTTCATACAATCTCAACTGATTCAGGTTGATGCAGCAATTAGCATCTTCTTAACACATAATATGGATCCATTTTGTCATGAACTCATTATTGTTTTGTTGAGTTGCGTTGTTGTTTGAGTAATATAGCGCCCTGCAAAGTGCAAACGAACAAGCTGCCCCTGATTAGGAATCCCTGCTCTATTAGAAAAATTATAAGTGTTAAAGGACACAGCATAATACAGCCATAACTTCACCAAGTAGAAGTTGCTTTAAAAGGGCCTATGTGTAAGCTTTGCTATTGCAACATAGCCAGATTTAGCATTAACAGCTGTTTATTTACCAGTGTAAAAGAAACATTTTGAGCTCAATGTCAAACTCTTTTAGCAACCCTGTGGCATGCTAACCAGCTAGCCCCAGCCCACTTCTGTACTTTCTCACAGAAGGTTACCCTGAACAAGTAGCGCTGCTCAGAGGACATATTATAACCTCTTGTCTTGTGGAGGCAACAAAAAAAACTTAAGTTAACAGCTGTTAATGCTAATGCTGGCTATGTATCAATAGCAAAGCATACATATAGGTACTTTAAGGACTTGAAAAGTGGGGTCCAACAGCCTGCAACCACTTTCCCGTTTAACTGAATGGAACCTACTGTATAGTAAACATACATTACATACACATATGCATCAGTGGTTGAGTGTGTTTAAGTAGATTCTGTCTTGTTTTATAAGTGACCTCAATTATTACTGGGAATTAAATAAATTAATCGATAAACAAGCGCTTTTCTTTCAAATTACTATTTCAAAGACAGGGCCAGAAGGTTTATAAAAACATCTTGCGTAATAAGAAAATTAAAATGAAGATGAGGTGAATGATGATTCCACTTTCTAGGATCAAGACTTCCCATGAACTCGAAACCTAAACACACTGGAAGATAACTGCCACAAGACATGACTCCCTGAAGGGAAATAGTACAGGAAACTAACTCTTTCAGTTGATTGTTGCTACATCCCAGTAGTCACTGACCACTTTCCCTGACATAAACCTTTGTCAAATATTCTGCAACAGAAGAATTGTCCGTGGAAGAGGATGAAAATAGTCTAATAATCAGCTTCTTCAACAACACAGTTTTCTGGGCTGTTTTGTAAATAGATAAATTTCCCCAGGTCCTAAAACACACTGTACCACAGGGATGTTTCCGGCCATTGAGCCCATGACTCTGGGAGCCGACACATCCCTGACGGCAGCGAGGGGCAGGACAGGAAGTCGCTGCAGACAGGAAGAGAGGAAGTAAAGAGGCGGGACGCTTCCCTGCTGCCAATCTGGGACCAGAGACATCCTCCCTTCCTGTGTGATTCTGAGACAGTCACACATTTGTATTTACTTCTGTTGGGTTAATAAGAGACGAGGGGAATTTAAGGGGCTGATTGGTTTGAAATTTCCCAAGCTGCACTTTTATGAAAAGATATGGCCCTGCCTGATTTATTGAAAATGTAGTCAGTCATATGCCACAGGCCTTTCTCTCCATCCTAATCTTGACTCACTCCTTGTTGTCTGGTACCAAGAAAATAGGAAAATGCTTTAAATATGAAAATGTAAAAGAGAAACAAAAACCCCTTTAAGCCTCTCTTATTTGATTGTTCTGTGGTTGCAGGAATCGAGGGTTTGCAGATGCATCACAAATCTGTTAGCTGCTCCCTCTGGTTTAATTTTATTTTGTTTATCCAGATGGTAGTTTCTTTTATTTCTGTTTGTTAACTGGCCAAACCTCACTGCTGCTGGATATCCAAGAGAAAGTTCCCATTGATGAAGTACATGTTATCAGGAACAAGACGACACATATTTTCACAAGAGTGTTTAAGATCTATTGTTGTTTACTACTAAAAAATGAAGGCTTTTGAACTGCTGAAATGGCTTAAAGTGGCACTGGATGGTTTGTCTAATTAGCATTTTATCCTCTTTTAAAATCAGATTTAGGATTTATTACAGTTTGGATTTAAACAAAGTCCAGAAGTTACAATTACAGAAGATATTCAGAGAGCTACCTCAAGTCTTTGTTTCCAAACAGAAGAGATAAAAGAGATGAAAGGGGATTAATCTGGAACCAGATGGAAACGTTTGTTGGAAACCTAAACCTACTCTGCAAATCACACAAATCCAGGTGACACCTTTTGTTTCAGAATATTTTTAGCGTGTATGATAGTTGAAAGAGAAAAGCGACAGATAGTGACAGTATGTGACAAAGGATATGAGCTGGATTCACACCAGCAACGTTGTGAGTACATGCTATGTGTGTGTTTTCCCACTGAGGCAGAAGAGCGGCCGCAGGAAGTTTGGATCTGTGGTTTGTTTTTATCAAACCACAGCGAGGCCAGGAGGAACTCTGCTGCTGGGAAATGACCGAGAACAGAGTTGGAGAAAGGGAGGGATTTGGGGTGGTGCAGGTTGAATTACTAAAGGAAGGCAGATGACCATCATCTGTACTAGCTCTCATTTTGATAAAAACAGACAATTACAAACTCTGACCAGGCAAAGTCATGTTGGCTCATTAATATTTGCCCTGTTAGCATTTTAACAAGCTAATTAGCATGTAACACTTATTGTGCACACTATCATTTCAGGTCTAAGCTTGTTCATTTATGTTCCATTAGCATGTCATCAATTAAACTTTTAGCATGTAGCATTTAGCATCTTATTTAGTTATCTTGCTAACTATCCTCCGATAGCCATTACATGATTATCAATCTAAATTTTAACTTCCGACAGTAATAGAGTGGGTTGATCGATTTAGGGATTGAATGCACCAAAATTATGACATTAATCCAAAAAGGAAACAACATGGGCCACTATGCCAGAGACACTTTAGTCACTAAATTTAAAGCAGCAGGTGTCCTTTGGTGGGCAGAGTCAACTCAACTCAGACAAAGATTCAGAAAAGTATTGGCAATATTATGGAGCTCAGATAGCCTCCTCCTGTCTACCATAATATTACCTGTGGATTCAAATGTTCTTTTGGACACTTCAAAAGCTAAATTATCTTCGGGACCAGATGTTAATTTGAAAGGGCAAAGAACAGCATGTGGACAACAATGTCACAAAAAAAAAAAAAAAAAAAAAACCATCTTGGTGAATTAATTACATGAATAGCATGTTTTAAAGACAATTCCCATGCCTGTCCAATCAGAGGCACTAACTAACCTTTGACCTCTACAGCTATTTCAGCAGACCTCATATTGTCGCCCTGCGATTCACGTGCAGATTGGCTCCACCGCTATCACACAATGGGGGGTCAAACGTGTATCAGCTAACCACTAACACACAATACAAGTCAATGAGGAAGGTTAATGACTCCAGACCCGGTGGCTCAATTCCGAGTTCAAACTACAAAAGGCACTTTTTCTTGTGTTTTTATAAGATATTGCAGTATAATAAGTGTGATTGAAACAGGGCTATTGTGTGGGTTATCTGCAGTGTAATATTTTGTCTGGTAATCAGTGAATATTACAGCACTATTGTGTGACATGACTGGCCAACTCTGACTGATGATTGTGTTTTTAAGACTACTATTTTTAGCCATTTATTTAAGTACATGCCAAAAAGAATTGTACACTCACTCTTGGCCAAAAAATATGGTTTTTATAAATGAAAAATAAACTCTTTAAACTTAGTTTTTACAACAAAATTATACCAAAAACAAATATGTTTGGACTGATATCAGTGGACTTGAGCAGATAAAACAAACTTGAAATGTTTGAATTGTCTGTTTTTAGACATTCAAAAAGACACTAATTGTGGTTTATTATTTCAGTTTGACGTACATTTGTCAGTCAAGGACACAGCAGAAATGCAGCAGCTCAGTCAAAACAAAAGAAAATTTACTTTACTTCTTCTTGAGTCTTGTTAATTAATAAAAATACTTCATTTGTAAAACTTCCTAATGGTACTTCGCTAGTTGTTTCTTCCACTTTAACTATCAATCATGAAGCTGAAATATATTTAAAAAAAAAAAAAAAAAAAAAAAAGGTATAAAACAGGCTGCTGCATTATCCGACTGTGTGTGTATCCACCCTTGTGCTGTACTGTAGACAAAGCCTCATGAATACACACATTCATCACACACTCAGGGAGAGAGGGGTACAAAGGTAGGTTTTGTTCCCTGTGTCGCTGGAACTTCAGCTTTGCTTGGTCATCATGGATAAATGCCCCTCTTATCGAGCACAACGGGCACAGACAGAGAGCCACAAAGACACACACGCACACTCACACACATCTGTGTAAAACTTCAGTAGAAAGTTACCTTGCAACTCGATCTATAACAGTTTACTAAACTGGGAAAAGAAGCCAATAATAACTTCAAAAGTCAAGTTTGGAAAAGCCAGCAGAATGTTTGTTTCTTCCATCTTTATGTGTGCATTTCTGTGTGTGTGTGTGTGTGTGTATCCTCGTCTTCATCATCTGTAGCAGCTGCCTGCACTGATAGTTGCTTTGTTTTCAGTGAGTGCTCCTTAATGAGGTCAAAGGCTATTTAGGGCCACTGGACGCTGACAAGGAGAAACAAGAGGTACCTTCATCACAGTCTCAACACACACACACACACACACACACACACACAGCTATTCATTACATTTGACCAAGAAAAGGTCCAAAAATCAGTTGCTAGAGAAAGAGACTCTTTGTGTTTGTGTGAACATAGGAGCAAGAACGACAGCTGGGTCTACTGATTTCTATTTAGAAAGAGAGGATGAGTCGATTTGATTTACCAGTCACATGGTCGCATGTCCTGTCCTGCACAAACATAAATTACTGGCGCTTTTTTTCCCCTCCTTGCTAAATTAAATCCATCAGGTGTTTTGTTTACATCCACGCTACAACCTATTCACGGAGAATAACCAGATTAAGCTCCAGCTAAAGTTCTTTACATGGTTCACAACCATGTAAACCTGGAAAAACCAGGGGTCTAAAGTGTCGTGTTTCATAATCCTGCTCATGGAAGCATCTTAGCAACGTCTCTAAACAAGAGGAAGGAACTTCATACTAACATCAATCTTCTCATCTCACTCTAAAACAATTTAACATATAAACTCCACAATGTTTTAATGGTTTCTTTAATATGTGGTTATGACTCCTTTAATAACGCCATATAAGGTCAAGAAAAATTCACCTGCCAGGTAAGATGCAGAGAGAGGAGCCTGTGTTAGACGAGGGCTGCGTCTCTTTCCTACACACACAGTCTGACTCACCTGAGGACAAACCCCTGTATTGAGAGGCAGGCGGCCATCTTTGATTAGCCAGAGTGACTCAGCAGACGGTGAACACAAGGGGGTGTGTTTGGGTTTTTATGTGTGTGTGCGGCTTCTTTTGTGTGACAGTGCAATGAATGAGCACATTTGTGCCCATGTGGGAATATGTAAATGTGTGTGTGCGACTATGATGATCACAGTGACAGATTGAGCCTGTGTGTATGTGTGTGTGTGTGTTTTGTCATACCTCGTGGTCTGGTATCTCAGAGGAAAGAGTCTTTCCCAGCACTGCCGCCGTCAGGTAAGTCCAACAGCGGGCTGTATTAGCCAGGTTATAACCTCCTGGTGAGCGAGAAGGATAAAGGTTAAGATGAGTTTCATGAACATGTACGTCAGACATTGATGTTCCTGAAAACCAAACCTCCCAAAGTTCAGAAAAATGGACATAGACTCCGAGTCTGAAAAGAGAAGCCAATGTGCTCATATTTTAAAAATGATGGTCCCATCTATTTTCCTCTAAATGGACCATCATTTAAAAAATTAACATGTTGTATTAAAGACTTGAAACTAGAGACTGAGACCATAAACTCATTAGGGAAACATTTAATGAGCTAATAAATCAAGGGAGAAGTAGGGACATTTTCCCATTGAGCTCAATACAAGCTGACTTCTTTAACAACCAGTGGAGTCGCCCCCTGATGGTCATTACATAGAAATCAGGTTTAAGGCTCTTTAGCATTGGCTTCACTTTAAAGACCCAGAACCTACATCCACTTTTACAGGCAGGCAGTGCTTTAACAATAAGCCAAATGCATGATGGTCCATGTCGCTTGGTTAGTGGCCATTGGCTGTACACTATTTTTAATGATGCATTGTAGGATACTATGAGTCAACTCTATAGGGTATAATCATTTTACCCGTACAGACAGACGGCACCACAAAACAGCCAACTCACTATTTAGTGAACCTTATAGTGATTTCGGACACAGTCATGGTTTATTCTGGCTTCAAAAAATCCAAGATGGCTGACGGCCATCAAAATACCATTAATTATAAATTAAACTGAGTGGAACTGTTTTATTTCAGAAGTCTTCAAGTCAAGACAACACACAAACTAAATTTAAAAAAAAAAATAGGAATAAAGGGGGGTAAAAAAGAGTTGAAACAAAGAAAATTGGCTAGGTTCAAAATCTCACTACAACAAAACTAACAAAGTTATCCACTCTCTTTAATATACACAATAGACTAAAAGAAAGTAATGAAGGGTCAAGGAGGAAGAGGATGGACTTGGGTGATATCAAGAGAATGAGAAGAACCAAGAAAGAGAGGAGGATGTAACGAAGAGAAAGTATGTAGGACAGAGAGAGAGAGAAAGGAAGAGAGGTGGGATTGTAGTTGAGTAAAATGGCTTCATTGTGTCGTATAATTAGGAGCTATCATCTGGCCAAGTGCTGAGGGGTCTGGAACAGAGCACGGTGTGTGTGCCTGTGTGTGTGGGTTGTACACTCTATGTGTGTCTCTAATTGTGCACAACTGAGTAAAAGCAAATGCAAACACATACAAAGGACACGGCACAGTATCGACGAGTAGGTACATGTGCATATTTGCTCATGGGATAAACCAACACACATGAACATATGGACACACATCTGCATACATGCACAAAAAAAACAAACAACATCAGCTAGAATTATAACAAATGTGGTGTACCTCCACCCAGCATTAGTGTAGGTAGCTGCCACTGCAGGACATACTGCAGACACTTGCCCACCCCCACCGGGGTCATGTTAAAGGAGCACATGGGGTCGCCCGCCATCGTGTCGGCGCCCAGCTGCATCACCACCGCCTCCGGGTTGAACTGCGCCCGCACCTCCTGCATCACACTGCAAAACAAGACCACAGTACAGTGAGCCACCGATGAACAATGGACCAATCAGGAGTCAGTATTTTTTGACTTAGCAGTCACATTGCTAATGAATCTTATAAATGCCAAACCAGTTACGGCTTCTGTTCTACAAAGCAATCTACTCAATCAGCTCAGCCAATCAGACGTAAACAGAGTGCGAGTCTAAACTGTTTGTCCAATCAGAACAGTGGTTCATTTCTAAAATGAGATATGCGTCTCTCGCATCGTGGCCGTAGAGATTCAGCGTCTCACCTATTTTGTATCAAGCAGCAGAAATAGACAGAAAAAAAAAAAAAAAAAAAAACCAGACAGTCACACCAGCAATATTACTGATGCTTTCTGCTTCAGACTGCGTCCAGGCTGAATCTGATACATGTGACAGACACGAACCATGGAGAAAGTGACATTTTACAGATGTTTACTGTCAAAAACAACAACAAATTTAAAATGAAGAGAATTTAAAAATTCAGGTATCCTGCAAACTCTATTAACAGATGGAGCTGGCAGACACACAGCAAGTGTCAATATTAACTATGTAGATGTGTCCATTATTGACAGGGTATATTTTATATTTTCAGGATAGGGGGTGTACATTATTGTTATTTCTGTGTGTGAAATGGAGCCCTGTAACATAAAAATAGTAGAGTAATTTAAGTATTTAAGATAGAAGTATTTATTATACTTATAATAGTAAGTATTTCTGATTCTGAACACACGCAGTTGGTGTAAACACACGTGTGTTTCTCTGCAGCAGATCAGCAACAGCAGAAGTGTCACACACACAACGCACCCATGCATGTCCTCAGCACTAGTCCTGACCTGCAGTTCTGGTGTTAGCCACTAGGTGGTGGTTCCAGAAAACCCATGACTTCCCTTTATCATTAAATCAGTTATTAATGTTGTGGCCATTTAACCATTCTTCAACATCTTAGGCCACTTAGTTCACGTCTTGTTTTGACTCGTGTTCCACTGAATTAATGCAACATCTTTGTGAAAACTTTGTCTCTTGGTGGGACTTGTGTCTCTGTCAATAACATTATAAAGAGAAGGTCTTGACTTGAGCTCTTCAGAAAGTGTCTTCAGATAACTTCTGTTGTGAATTGGCATCACAGAAACAAGAACTGACTTGACATGAGGACCTTGGTTCAAGTGTCTCAATTGATTGCAACTTAAATTGCTAAAATGTGGTGAAACTTCTGTTCGTGTTTTGGGGTTAACCTCTGGCACTTTCAGCAGCATCAGGTTTATATTTCTGAATTTAGGAAGGAAGGAAATCCTTCAAGTGGATGATACGAAGTTTAAGAGCAGCTGAACTGTCCTTGAGCAAAACCCTGAAACTGCACCAGCTTCAAGGAGGAGTGCTTTGCAACTGACCCTGACCTTTGACTTCAAGGAAATGGGGGGAGGTGCTGAGCTGCACTGTGTGTGTGTGTGTGTGTGTGTGTGTGTGTGTGTGTGTGTGTGTGTGTGTGTGTGTGTGTACCTGGTAAAAATCTGGTAGTATCTGTCATCCTTGATGCCATCCTCCAGCGGGACGTTAACGGCGTACCAACGTCCTTTACCCAGCCCCGTATCAGACAGGTCACCGGTACCTAAAGACGCATAGACTCATCTTACACAATATCTTATCACAACACAGGTTAAACATGTTGAATTTTAAACATCTGCAATGAATCACCTGGGAAGAATCCAGGGGAGAACTTGTGCAGAGAGACAGTCATGACTTTGGATGTGAAGCTGAAGGCATCTTCCACCCCTGCAGAGAGGAGGAGGGGGAATAAAACACCATTATGTCATAATGAATCAAATCAGAAGAATGTTTGATGACATTTTTAAACATAGACACATTCACTGCTAAATACTCAGAGGATCAGCAAGTTCTCAGAAACTCACTGAACTGAATTTCACCCTGATGATTAATGAAAATTATTTCTAATTTCATTCATCATTTCTAATTAAACCAGATCGTACCATCTCCGTGATGCAGGTCAACATCCACGTAAAGCACTCGCTCATATTTCTCTCTCAGCTTGAGGATCCCTAACACAGCATCGTTCACATAACAGAAACCTGACGCCTCGTCCCTGGAAGAGAGAGAGATAAAGGGAGAGAGAAATGGGGCGTTAAATATCAATACCAGCACATGGAGCTTAAACTTTAAAACAAACACAATATAAATATCAAAGCAACAGACCTGTTCAGAAATTATTTGTGATAGTCCAACATATTAACTGTCAGAAATACCTCTATGTTGGGGCGCCCCCATGGTCCACATTGTATATCACATAGACTTTGTCCTACCTGCAACAGCTTGGGTACGAGTCTGAGCTATGGCCCTTTGCTGCCTGGTACAATAATGCACACCTGTTTACCAGGTGTGAACTGAGCTGCTTGTGATCAGATGTTGATACCAGGTCTGAACATGGTGCATGACTCTTACTTCTTAGCGTGGTGCCAACCTCCTGCCCAGTTGATGGCCACTTCGCACTTTTCGTCCTGCAGACACTGAGCCGCAGTCAGTGTGGCGCCCCCTACTGCTGCTGCGTAGTCAAATATCCCCTCAACCACCGGACAGTCGTAACCTGGAGAAACGCAGGGGGAGGAGGGAGGAAGAAAACATTACATAGTGTCAAATGTTTTTATTTACCAGAGAGGTTGCTTTTAATTGACAGGGAAAGGTTGTATTTCAACATTTCCGAACACTTACACATAAATAAACAGCTAAAATCTGTTTATTCCTCCTGGATTTCCTTTGACACATTTCAGCCTTTGATGGAAACTTTTTTCTGCACGGTCAGCACTTTTTCACACAGAGAAGGTTAAAGAAAACTGATGGGAAACAAATAAGAAATGACACAAAGGAAGAGAAGAGCACAAGAAAAATGGGGGAAAGGGAGGAAGACAGAGATGAGGGAGGTGGGCGCACAAGATCGATGGGAAACAATGGAGTGCGACGTTAAATGAATTCAGGAGAAGCTGCAGAGATAGAACGCTGTTAATCCAGGAAAAGGTGGAATGTTTCACTCCATGTAACGAGACAGGGGGACAGCAGAATACAAAAGGAGGAAGAGGATGGGTTTAGGGATGAGTTGAGGATACAAAGAAGAGCAAGGGTGAAGGAAATTACAGAGAGGAGAGGGAATGAGTCAAGGAAATTATAAGACAGCTTGAGGAGAATGCTCATTGTATTTTTAATTATTTAAAAATTATTTTAATTTTTTTTTTAAACCCGGGGTTACACTGCCCCCTGCTGTGAATAAACAAGCACTGCACATAAATTCTAATTCCTTTATTGCCTCATTTATGTCATCTAATCTACACCTGTTTAACACCAAGTGACAGCACAATAGGTCTTCAAAGAATAAGAGGAACCACCCCACACCGAAGTCCCTGATAAAAAGTATTTAGTTCCCAAAGTTATCTGACAAAGTTATCTAACTTTGGGGACAAGGGGTTCTGGGTTTAAATCCCAGGCTTGGGGCTTTTTTTTTTAAATATAAAAATCTGTTTAAATTTTATTAAGACTTAAATATAAAAATATACATAATTGAGAGCGTGATTGCTTTGAGTGACAGGTGAGTGAGCATATGCTTCCAACAAATTGACGTTCACTGAAGTTGGTAGTTTGTTGCTGTGCTTCAAACTCAGGTTTCTATAGCCCTCCAACAGCCTGCAAAAAAGGGCAGGCCAGGACAGACCACTGAGCAAACACCATTGAAATATTACTCAACAACAGACCGTAAATAAGAATTGTGTTTCTGTGGAGAGGCCCCCACACAAGGGCCAACAAAGACCCAAATTCATTGTCATTTCAATTTCCAGTGAATGCAAATGCAAGTTATTGTGCCCAGGAAAAGCTCTTCTCACCCAGGCCATAGTCAACTGACTGGGGATCATCATTGTCTCCGTCCTGGCTGATTTTATGAAGATGCTCCAGGTAGGAGTCTGTGTGGAACTTGGCCATCTCCTCTATTGTGGCTACATGTGGCTTCACAACGCTGAAGAAAAGACACAAATTAAAGACAATATTAATGTTGCGTGTCATATACACAGTGGCAGAGAAACTCCTTCTCCTCTCTGGTTTATTTACCCAGACGTCAAATCAAATACTGAGTGGGAACAAAGCCTCAGACACACTTCAGCTCCTTTCACTTCATACATGTTAACGTTATTTCTCAAGCTAAAATAGCAAATGCTTGCTCCAGCTTCTCAAATGGGACAGTCAGCTGGTTTTCTTGGTCCTTACCTGATAGCAGATTTAATATTTGGGGGGTTTTGCAGCTGGTTGAACAAAGCAGTACATTTAAAAATGTCACCACCACCACCAACAACAACTCACCTCATATGTTGGAGCAGCCCATAGGCTTCAATCAGTGAGTGGACCATACTCGCCTATGGATAAAAACAATAGAAAACACTTGTTATTAGCCAGTGTCTGACCACAGAAGAGGACCATTAGAAGCAGGTAAACTAGCTTCGATAACCCTCCTCATTCAATCAGCTCACCCGGTTTGGCACTTTGGATAAAGTGTCACAAGTCTCGATGTAATCCGAGCTGTAAACATAGGCGACTCTCCGTGTGCTGCAGCTGCCATCATCACTGTCTCCACTGCGACTCATTGACGAGGGTTGAAAACCTCAATTTGTTTGACTGAAACTGAAGCTAAAACAAATTCACAGCGACGCGATGCGAGCGGCGTCCTGTTCTCTACTCCGGTGTCACACCGTCAACATTCCCCCTCCGGCCGAAGCCCGGGAAACTCGGTTCAAAGCTGGTCTTCACCTCCCGCTCAGAGATAAAGATAAAGACAATAACACGTGGAACTTGAACTACGCGGGGGGGATTTTGTATAAATTCAGGAATCGGGGAATATTTCTTTTATTTAAGTGGCGGTTAAGTCGGAAAAATGCAATAAACGGTCACACAAATTCGAATCCAACTTTCCGCTTAACGGACGTTTTTAAATGGACGGAGCGTGGACCGAAAAGCATTCTGGGACTTTTTGTAGTCTTTTGTCTCTAGGATTCGAAGGGGGCAACCTGGTGGAAAATGTACAACATATGCAGTAAAAGCAATACTGAAAATGTTTGGACGACCATTGCATTTAATCTGAAATTAATTTTTTTTTTTTTTTACCCTTTTTATTTTACAGGGAAAACACATGAAAACTGTCTCTTGTTTTGAGGACAACTACATGGCCGTTGTTTGTACATCTTATTTGACAATGAAGGGAAGCCATGGCCCCACACACACAGTCTCAAAGGAAAACAGGAAGTTTAGAGAGTTACATCAAGTACTTTGTGCTCAGTGTAACACCAGTGCCCAGCAAGAAGTTGATGGGGTTGAAAAAGTTAACAGAAGACACCCAAGAGGGCGAAGAAATAAAGACATGCTCGTAGATGAGAGACAGCAACTGCAACAGACTGCCACTCAGGCACCATCTTGAATTTATATTATCTATAAAATATTTATTCTAGTCTAAAAACAGAAATGGGGGGGGTGTTCTAATCAGACCCTAGTTTATATGGGAGAAACTGGAGCAGCTGGAGTAAACCATGTCGACACAGGGAGAAACTGGTGGTGACCATGGCCTTGATGTTGAACGGTCACCACTGATCCCCCTGTGTGGCCCTGTTTAAACCTCTGACAGCAACAGAGAGGTAACAATGCTAATCACTGCACCGCCATGCCACCCTCAGAAGTTGATGCAAACAGTATAAAGAACAAACACCATGTTTGAGAAGATCTGGTGAAACATTTTCTGCCTACGATTTTCCCTCCTCTTTGTAAGTAGAGTAGTGTAAGATGCTGGTTCTAACACAGTTGACAATGTCATTGCTCACATGCACAGCCTGTGTTAGTAATATTTTCTCCAGTTTGCTTTTCTTGCCATATTTCTTCTTGAGGTTTTTGATGACAGACTTGCAGATCTCCTCAATGTCCTCACTGTTCGGGCAGAAACTTTCACTCACAGTGAGTCCCTGCATTATTTGGTCGACCAGTTTTGTCGTGTACATGACTAATTTGTCAGTCGTCCACATGTCCAAAACGTTGCAGTCGATCAGCGCCTTGGCTGTCACAGCGCTGGCTAATGTGCGGGTTTCCTTCTCTCTCTGAGCTGTGACATTACAGGTAGAGGCAGGAGATTCTGTCTCAGGTGAAATCACAACGTCTATCTCTGCCTCGGTTATGGCTTCACAGCTGGAGATGGAAGAAACATCAGAGTCTGTCACAGTGGTGTTGACTTCCTCTTTAGAGGTGGAAGATTCAGGCTTTTTCTGCGATGCCTCCTCTGGAACTAAAACTTGGGACATTTCCTTGACCTGAATATGAACGACACTGCCTCTAAGAGAAGTTAATCCACTGGGACTGTCTCTTGTTGTAACCCACTCCACGTCCACAACAGAGGGCCCCATCGCAGGCCTCACTTTGGTGTCGGGGGGCGACTGTTTGTCCAACACAGAGGCTTCGGCGATTCTAGAAGACACGTGGTCAACACGGTAGAGAGACATGTGTCTGGACCACTTGTAGATTACAAGTTGGCGGTTGGGGTTGTGAGACCTAAAAGCAGGATAAATCAAAGCTTTTAGTGCCATCATGCAATATTTTCTGGTTCTTGAATCTAGTCGAGGAGACAAAATGTTATGTTATGTCAATATGAAGTGTTTGGTTCCTGGTGGATGTTTAGTGGACTCTTCTTCAACCTGCCAAACCAGAAATAACTGGACAGACGTAAGGCTTTGATATATCAGTGTGAGATCAAAGCCAAGCCTGACGTAGAACATGACGTCAGAAGCACATATTAAAGCACTGCGCATGCGCGTAGGTAGGTAGGTGCATCGTCGAGACTTTCATTTTTTTAATTTTTTTTTAAATTAATGTGATGTTGTAGCCGTAATGTATCTGTTTATGTAATTTTGTTATGTCGGTATGATTTTCCTGGTTTCATTTATCTTTGTCCTGTATCTCTGTCATTGAAATAACATGAGAAAAAAGTTGGAAATAAATTTAAAAAAAAAATCGTATCATTAAATGATAAAAAAATGAAGGACAAACTAGCATCTTTTATTTTGAAGGCCCCATGTCCACCCTTCCTGTCCAGTGACCGTTACCTGTAGCTAGCTTACCGCGGCTTCAGGTTACAACACTTGCTGGGTCTCCGGTTGCCGCCGCCGTAAAGCTGCTTTCATGACAGCCGGGCAGCAGCTCCCCTTCGGTCGCCCTGAAACTTGTCTTCCTTCCCGGTTGTTCCGGACTTTCAAAAGAAGAAATGACTTCAGTGTCGAGGATTTAACGACTGAACCGGACTCAACCGTTGACTTGTCACCATGAGAAGTCGGAGCAACTCGGGCGTTAAATTGGACAATTATGCCCGGATAGTGCACGAAACTATCCTGAAACACCAAGTAGGTGTTTAATTCTGCTTTTCACGACTATTTATCAAGGTTAACTGTTAAATTAAGTAAGGTTTTTAACAAAAAAAAAAAAAAAAACAGCGGGTGCTTCCTAAGTGCAGGCAGGTTGTTTTAGCTAGTTCTGTCAGTTTCAGTCTTCATGTGTTTTCATGTTTGGCAGAAAGCGAAGTAAACTAATATTTCGTAAGGCAACGGTGCTCTTTCAATCAGACTCATTACCTGCATGTGTGGTCACTGTTGAGTGTGTGTCTGAACTGAATACAGCAGAGCTATGGGGTGAAGTCGTTGTTTTTCAGAGGTTTTCTTGCACTTATACACCAGTATTTACTTGTTGAACATTGCACTGGCCCATTAATGTGCTGTGTGGTACCCGGCTTCAAGGACCTGAACATAATACTAACTCTGTGCTAAAATGTCCTCACTCTCAAGGTCTAATACCCATCGGCTCGGTTGCACATACACGCCTCATTAATCTTTCGGCTTCTCCTGTCTCCTGCTTAATGTTTTCTAATCAACTGCAACAACTGACAGGAAATTTAGACTTCTGTAGTTGCCGTGTTTTTCTTGGTGCAAATGACATGTTCACATTTCACTAGCCAAAAAATAGGGAAATGCAAACTGCATTGTTAATGATGTAAACCGTTTAGTTTGATCGAGGTTAAGGTTGCAGGACTTGGACGTTATGTAAAGTCTATTTTACATGTGACTTGTGACTTGTTTCATTTGGTTGAGGTGGGAAACCAAAATGAATACACAAAATCCACCATGACAGGAGATGGATCAACAATCACACCCTCGTCCTTGCCTTGGCCTTTGTATTTTGGATTTCACATTGTTGTAGGAATTGTGCAGACTCATGCTCACAGTTCTGTGAAGAGTGGATGAACGTTGAGACGAAATCTGAAATTCGGCAAACTTGGTATGATGTCACCTTTGAATCTGTCCCAAATGGCTGCTAGCCAGGCTGCAGTTGTATACAGATCGCTGCTCAGATGGATCATTGCACTAATGACCAAATCTGGTCACTCAATGTGTTTACATGCACACTACTACTCTCGTCATGAGTGGGTTTTTTGGAGCATTTTGGGAATGTTTTGTCCATGTAAGCAGTTTATCTCGGGCCCAGAAACCATTCTGGTTTTGAAACTAGGGTGGTACAGCATGTACACATCTTTATCCAAGTTTCTGAACCATCTCATAGTGGCTGCGATGGTGAGAATGAAGACACCTGCAGATAAACAATCAGAAACCTGTTTACTGTAACGATAGTGTTTACAGGGTTATGGATAAGCAGGTTTTTCTAACTCCATGTAAACAGCATATCCACAATATATTCAAAAACAAGATAAGGCTCAAAACCAGGAACATAAAGCACATGGGAACTCACTTGCAACAATGGTCAGCTTCAGCCTCTTAGTTAACTACAATAAGATTAAAAGTTACTAAGGAAATCTACAAAAATGAATTGTATTCTGGATAGTTTTTGAGCTCTAACAGTATAGTTTTGTTGTTATGAAGGGCTGTGGTCAGACAGATACATTTTACAACAGAAAGCACTGAAGTGAATGGGAAATGTAGTTCTGTATGTCCTCACGTAAGCCCCAGCTTCCCAGATAGTGTGATTTATCTGACCTGATGTGAAAGCAATTTTTTTTTCTTTTACCAAATCATAGCAGATCCAAAAAGTTTATTTATTTATTTATTTATTTGTTTTTTTTACAGTTTTTAAACATTCAAAACAAACATGTAAATCCTCAGGTTGTGTTATAATCAAAAACCAAGCGTGGTCTATTTAGCTGCACACATACACAGAACGTGAAGCAGTTTATCGTCACGTTAGATTGTCCGGCATATCTCGTCAGTTTGTGTTCAGCACTGACCTGTGATCTTTGATCTTTCTGTGTGTCTGAAAGGATCCAGTCACAGGTCTTTTGCCAGGAAGCACAGAAATCCCGGACGCCTGGGTCAGGGACAATGTTTACAGCATCGTGTCGGTGTGGGGCCTCAGTCTCGCCTACAGGAAGAACGCTGACAGGGATGAAGACAAGGCCAAGGCCTACGAGCTGGAGCAGGTAGGCGTGTGTCTGTTTGGCCTGCGGACAAGAAGAACATGTTGAGAGGTTGAGAGGGTACATTTTCATTCCCTGGGATCATGTCATATTGGTCCACATCAGTCCATGTCTGTGCAGTGTGCAGCTCCTTTCTTTCTGCTGATGAAGGGCCTCTATTTGGGTCTCATGTTTCTCTTCCTGCACACCGGGAACGCTGTGTTAAAAAAGATGACATTTAACCATCCTCTCTCTCTCTCTCTCTCTCTCTCTCCAGAGTGTGGTAAAGCTAATGAGAGGTGTCCTTCAGTGTATTATGAGGCAGGTGCGTATGATACTTCGATCTCCAACCAACGCACATTTTCCTCGTTCATTGTAATGACACACATCTGTTTTACATACACAAACACACACAGGACAGGATGGGTAATAAACACAAGAGATGACCGGTATCCCAGAAATAACAGTAAAAAGAGGGAGTTAAACTCTGCTGTGGTGAATCCTACTGACATATTTCTATCGTTATTGTGCTTCAGATTAACATCTCACTGTGACACCTGTTCTTAAATGAACAAAATATTGAAGTAAATCTATTGCGAGACTTTATAGATACAATAACCAGACAGGTACGTCTGTTTCTGGTGAATTATGTTCCTGAAAAATCAGGGTGTTTCATCACCTTAAAAAAAAAAGTCTCATAATTGTTATTTGGTGTAAAGCAGCCCTGGTCATTCTGGTTACTGGTTTAATACACTGTTAAAGGGGCAGCTGTAACAGCGTTATGGGTTTGTTACCCTCCAGATCTCTAGATAAATCTTGATATAATTCCTGTCATATTGATCAGCACTACATCACGATAAGTGTGTTATGTGTTTGATTGATTTACCTTCTGATTTCTTTAGTTTGATACTTTATAATTGATTGATTTGCTTCTTTGACAACACTTTGCTCTCGCCGGCCTCAGCTGGACAAGGTGGAGAAGTTTAAATACAGCAGAAGTACCTCAGACTCTCTCCATGCCAAGTACAACACCAGGACCTGTGCAACAGTTGTCGGAGACGATCAGTGGGGTCACCTACAGGTCGACGCCACCTCGCTCTTCCTGTTCTTCCTCGCTCAGATGACTGCCTCTGGTAAATATGCTGTTTTAATCGATAATTGTTGCACTTAAGGAAAAGTTTGGATCCCATTTACATAAACCTGCAGTTGGTAAATTCAGGTGTGTGTGTGTGTGTGTGTGTGTTCACGTGTGATCCAGGTCTTCATATTGTCTACACCCAAGATGAAGTGGACGTGGTTCAGAATCTCATGTTCTACATTGAGGCAGCTTACAAAGTGGCAGTAAGTGCTGATTCACTCTCAAACTCAGGACAAAGTGAGAAAACACAGAATTACAGTTGTAGGTGTCTCAGTTTGTGTGTTATTATTTTTCTACCAAACATTGTTTTGTTTCTGGTTCCACTCAGGATTATGGGATGTGGGAGAGAGGAGACAAAACCAACCAGGGCATTACTGAGATTAACGCCAGCTCTATTGGCATGGCCAAGGTTAATACATACACACACACACACACACACACACACAAATAAACAGTAAATACATGAATGTTTGCTGCATTTACAGCCTCAGCAGAAAAGCAGTGGGAAGTGAGTGTGAGAAAACGTAAGTGTCTGAGCGAGAGCAGAGCTTCCCACCAAAGAGGCAGAACAGGTGCTCCCGTAAAAATCTCTGGCACGGTGCAAGGTGTCTAGTCACTGCAACGGCCTTTACACTGACCTTTATGCAACCCAGACTCTCCTAACTGATGTAGGATCAGATAGGAGACTTTGTTTTGGTGCTCAAAGTGTACACAGCAGCACCAGAGTGTCCTGACTTCAGTAGGGATAAACGTAATCCTGCTCTCAGATAAAATTGGCCGTGTTTTTAGATAAATAAGAACAAGTTTTTGATGTTATTGGATGTTTTTTGGCAGAGTTTTGTCCACATCCACATCCTTCAACTATAGGGACACACAAAAATCCCAGACAAACATTGTAAGTTGTGAAATTTTTACACAGTATGGTACTCGTGCTCTCTCTGAGCCTGACCCACTGCTGTCCTTGGCCAGCAGTGAACAGGAGGTATCAGGTTCTATTTGGTCTTCCAAGAATGGCCCGGGCTCAGAAATAACACAGTACTCACAGTACTCAACCCACTGAACACACACAGTTTAATTTAGGACTTTGGAAACAGGCCTCACTGCAGGGCATTCTCTGCTCCATTAATTACATGTAGTGTTTAGTATTTATAAAATAACGTGCACTTTAATATACTATTGTACTGCTAGTGTATATCTACAGTATACTGCTATATACCAAGTGTCAGCTGTTGGCCATCTTGATTTTTTTTTTTTTTTTTTTTTTTTTTTTTTTTTTTTTTTTAAAAACCAGGAGAAACCATATTTGGAGGAGAAGGCTGAGGAGGAGTGAGGGGTGGATCTAACCTGCTCTGTACTATCCTTATTGGGTGGTACAGTCTGTCAATCACAAAGTTCACACAGTCCCTAATTCATCCCTTGCTTTATGGTCTATTTTCCTTTGAATGGGCCATCATTTAAAAAATGAACATCATGTTGTATTGAAGACTTGAAACTAGAGACTGAGACCATAAACTCATTAGGAAAACGTTCACTGAGCTAATAAATCAAGGGAGAAGTAGGGACATTTTACCCTCTGTGCTATTGTGCTATCACTGTTGTCTTGTCTTAATGAGGTTCATGTGAGTTTTGTGTGTCCTCCAGGCAGCTCTGGAGGCGTTGGACGACCTCAACCTGTTTGGAGCAAAAGGAGGACCTGGATCTGTGGTGCACGCACTGGCTGATGACATACAGCACTGCCAGGTACACACACGCATGCTATTATATCATGTTCAATAGTATGAGAATCTTGGTTGTAATTTCTCCTCCACTCTTTTTATCTCAGTCCATCCTGACCTCAATGTTACCCAGAGCATCCATCTCTAAAGAGGTGGATGCCGGAGTCTTGTCCATCATTTCGTACCCAGCTTTTGCCGTTGAAGACATCAGCATCGTCAACATGACCAAGGAGGAGATCATCTCTAAACTCCAGGTAAAAAAATTAGACCATTGTTTAAGGAGAAGAGGACGAGGCAAAGCATTTGCAAAGCAATTTTGACAGAATAAAGTAGATGTTTTGCCCTTTCTGTTTTCTCAGGGTCGATACGGCTGCTGCAGGTTTCTCAGAGATGGACACAAGACGCCTAAAGAGGTAAATAGATGCAGCCCCTTTGTGTCTCTGTCTAACTCATCTTTCTCATATAGACAAAAATGTTGTCTGTTCTGATGAGTAGATTATGGATTATGCACTTTGAGGAGGTGCAGTGCATTCAGGCAATATGTCACAGCATAAAGCCTGGACTCTGCAATTCATTAGCTGGTGAAGGAAGACTGTCATCCTCTTGTGTTTTTAGTTCAGAGCCATGTGCAGCTACATTTAAAGGTCTGGTCACAGAGGGCTGAGTGTGGCTGCTCCGGATGTTGGAGCTACATATCAATGGAAACTGAGGCCATTTCGTTAATTGACTCTAGAAAAAAATGCGGTTTGGTTTGTTCAGTGAATTGAACCAAAGCTTGTCTTAAAAGCTTCTCCCTTCATCTGCCATCTGCCTCTCATTGTCATATTTTAGGCTTCTTAACCATTTGGTTTGGATTCTTCACACTTTGTGAAAACACCCGGACAGTCCTGACAGTCTATACTTCTTTCAGTTCACACTGAGGTCATTTCAGACAAGAGCCCAGCAGTAAATGGTTCGTCTTGTCCTGTTTTCTCCAGGATCCAAACAGACTTTATTACGAGTCTGCAGAGCTGAAGCTGTTTGAAAA
The DNA here is from genome assembly GCA_038496675.1 of Rachycentron canadum. Lineage (NCBI taxonomy): Eukaryota > Metazoa > Chordata > Actinopteri > Carangiformes > Rachycentridae > Rachycentron > Rachycentron canadum. Next base: position 2,520,836 of record CM076670.1, on the reverse strand, counting down.
CATTGAGTGTGAGTGGCCGCTGTTTTGGACCTACCTCATCCTGGACGGCATCTTCATCAACAGCCCCGAACAGGTATTATCACACCTGTGTTTGTGTGTCTGTGTTTGTAATCATCACGTTTCCACAGCACATAAATATCTGTGTTAATTCATCCAGGTTCAGGAGTACCAGGAGGCTCTGGAGGGAATCCTGATCAAACAGAAAGACGGGATACGATTGGTCCCAGAGCTCTACAGCGTCCCCGCAGACAAGGTAACCAATTCAGGGGAAGCTCTAGAAATTCTTAATAAAATCAAATCAGCATGGTTTAACATGGTTTTATTCTGTTGTGTGTTTGTACATACAAACAGGTGGAGGAGGAGTATGAGAACCCTCACTCTGTGGAGAGGATCCCTATGGGCAAATGTCCTCTGAAGTGGGCGCAGTCTCTGTACATCCTGGGAAACCTTCTGTCCGAGGCGAGCCATCATTTTATTAGATAACACTTCAAAAACATAATTGATCATTCTTTAATAAGGGATTGATTTATTTGAGAGAAGGTGTGTAGCCACTAGATGGACATTATTAGTGACTAATTGGACTAATCGGGATCAAAGGAAATTAATTGAAATGGTATTTTTCATCATTTTATCACTTTAACTCTTTTTTTTTTTTTTTTTTTAATCTTTATAAATATTTTTGGTTTTAAAGCCTAGGGTTAAATCAGGTTTAGATAAATATAATATTACATGACCTTTTCTCTTTTTTTCAGGGTTTTCTTGCCACTGGAGAGATCGACCCTCTGAACCGGCGTTTCTCTACCATCCCGAAGCCTGATGTGGTTGTGCAGGGTGAGTTCTCAGGAACCACGACGAGGCTTTAGTGTTCAAACTTCTGGATAAGCTTCCAGTATCTCTCAGCTACTGACCAGTGGTTTGACACCCAGTGAGTTAGTTAGCAGCCATTTTACCTTTTTATATAAGATATATGTCAAAACCTTCTCTCTCCTCTTGCAGTGTCAATACTGGCAGAGACTGACGAGATTAAAGAGCTGCTGTTGAAGGACGGTATTGACGTGGAGACTGTGGCTGACATCCATCCCATCCATGTGCAGCCCTCCAGAGTCCTGAGCCACATTTACGCCAGACTCGGTACAACCTCAGCCACAAATGTTTTTTATTAATTACTTGCTTCACATACTGTACTGGAGAGGGAGATGCAGATATGCAATGTATGTAGATGTTTCAGATCAGAGAAAATTTGACTTGACTTAACATCAGATCGGGTCTTGCTGCAGCTGGGATGTTAATAAATTCCTGCTCTTATCTCAGGGCGTAACCCGAGGCTGGGTCTGACGGGACGACCCTACAGGAGAATTGGAGTCCTGGGAACCTCCAAGTTCTACATCATCAGGAACAACATCTTCTCCTTCACACCTCAGGTCAGTAAGAAAACATAAAACACAACAGCAGAGAATATCATTCAGATTTCTATTTGTTCATTGGTTTTAAGTTTATTTCCAAAATGTCTTGGGAATAACATGATTGATTTGGTCTTGAATATCACATGATGCTACTGCCTTAATTTCATCAGTCACGAAAATGTCCCTGGTGAGATCAGATTGAAATATTAAATCCTTGTGTCCAATAATTATCCCTGCAGTTCATTGACCACCTTCAGTTCTACATGGCGTTGGACAATAAGATGATCGTGGAGATGTTGAGGACAGAAATCGCCTACCTCTCCTCCAGATGGAGGATGACTGGACGACCCACCGTCACGTTCCCCATTTCACAGTCTATGCTGAGTGAATATACGCACGCACACACACACATACACACACACCTTGTGTCTGGGAGTGATTAAAAAAATCTCAATTGATCTAAACATAAAGTCTTTAAGTGTGAAGAATAACCCCCCTGCTTTATTTTGAAAGGGAAATATTAGATTAAATTTTGCCGACTGAAATCTTGAGCTTGTACTAAGTGTGTGTGTGTGTTGTACAGTGTGTGTACTCATTTTTTGTGTATGTGTTTTAGCTGATGACCGCACAAACCTGGACCCTGCAGTCTTGGCTACACTGAAGAAGTTACAGGATGGATACTATGGAGGCGCAAGGTGAATTTCACTGAGGTGGAGCCTCATGTATTGTCACAGGAAGTGGAGTTTATATTCTACATTTACACAAACAAAACACACGGTGGATTCTGAAGGCTGGTCCTGTATAATTAGACAAGCAAAAATATTGAAATTATATTAAATGGTAATTGAAATTCAAATTGATGAATTAAAATCTAATTAGATAATTTATTGAAATTTGAATTTTATTTTTGATCAATTAAATTTAATTGACATTAAAATAATTGAAATTTATTTAAATTGAAGTAGTTTAAATCAAGTCAAATTGAAATGAATTTAAATTAGTTGAAATTAAATTAAATTCAGGACATTTCATATTAACATTTTGTCAAGAGTCCCTAGTTTGACCTTTGACCTACATTCCACAAAACTTAAAAACCTCTTCCTTCTCCCTCTTCCTCCTCTCTAGGATCCAGACAGGGAAGCTCTCAGAGTTCTTGACCACTTCCTGTTTCGCGCACCTCAGTTTCCTGGACGGTAAGGGTCCCAGCCGCATGGGCCGCCACAACGAAGAGTATGATGATGAGGGTGGCGGCGATGGATACGTGCATGAGTTACGTTATGATGATGGTAAGAATAAATCAGCTTGATGGAATGATGACACCAGCTGTGGAAAATGATCAGAAAATAAAAATGACTCTACGCCGTCAGGTGTTTGTTTTCCATTGTTGGTCTGACCATTCCTGGTGGTATGTATTCCTGAAATACATACACGGTCGTAGACTGCAGTTGTCGCACATGCAGGCAAAGAGGTGACGACGGTTAATGCCATACTTTACCCACTGAGCTAGATATGAACAGCTTCTGTCAGATTTAGCCCTAAAGACCAGATTTAGATGAAGCAAAGTCTGTGGATGTTCTGCTCCAGTAACACTTCCCTCTGTTACCTGGTCATCAAGTTTCATACGGAACATTTTTCACTGTTTAGTTACAGAAATTAATATTATTTTAACATTCCTCACCTGCCAGAGATCTAATATGGAACTAAAGTCTTTTTTTTGTTGAATCTCATTAATAACTGAATTCTGTTTTACCATCATGTCACATCATCTCTGACCTTTGACCACCCCCCCCCCCGTGTATCTCCTCATTGAGTAATGTTTAACAATTATGGTTAGGGTTTCTCAACCTTGGGGTCAGGACCTCACCTGGGGTCACGTCACATGCAGACAGGATGGAGACATTCCTCATAAAAGAGTATTTGTTTTTTATATTTTCAGGCAAATGAATATTTTAAACTTCTAATCAGTCACTCTGAGCTCTCTCCTCCTTTTAGAGACTTTCTCATTAATTCAGAGGTAAAAAACACACTATTCAGATTAATTAGTTACTTTAGTTTAGCAGTTATCACTAGCTTCTCTCTCTCTGCATCAACAACAAATGAACTTGTTGTAACTGCAGTGTCAAGGATTGTGGTGTTTATCTGGTGTCTGACCTTTGACTCTCAGGTCCACTTGTTAACGGGAGCTGCTCCAGTCAGAAGCCCTTCAGCTGTGATAGGCTCCAGACACTACCACTACAGACAGGGACAGGCAGCCACATCAGAGCCATAGGAGAGAATTTCTAAATTATTTTATCACTTATCGGTTTAAAAAAAAATAACTACACCGATAATCAGAAATCAGAAAATGCTGAATTTCTGATATATGTTATTTGTTTACAGCTCCATCTGCTATCTCTGAAATATAGAGGTCCTGGCTTTGCTTGACTTTGCATGTTTGTGAATGAGCGATGGTTCAATAATAATGTTGCATTTAAATGACTGGTCCTAAAACCTTGTGTTGCCTGCGCTCGCTGCTCGTCTGGTTTCATTTAATAAACATGCGTGTTGTGAAATGACTTTTGACCACTACTAACTGTGACTGGATGCGTGTGATGAGTTGTTTCCTCACAGTTTTCAAGCATCTTGCGTTGTGAACAATGATGTTTGCACTGAAAATCACATCAGCAGCAACATTCCTTTCACGTAGACTAAATACAAAGAGATTCATGCTGAAATGTTGTCTTTGATCTTTCCTTAAACTTCACTGTAAACAATTTAACACCTGGAAATGAATTCTCCTATTGAGAACTACTGCTAAAAACAGTGTTACACTATAAAACATCAAATACAACAAAAATTTTACATTTTTTTAATTGTTTTTATGATGTTAGTTTGGTTTAAATGAGGAACATGTATAAACTGTTTTCTCTCTGTGACTCTTGTTATTTCTCCTTATCCAATCCTGCTCTTTCTTTCCCACCTTCCTTCATTCCCTTTTTTTTTTGTCCACACTTTCAGAGGCTGATGACCTCGCTCAGTACCTGGATCACCTGTTGGCTCAATCTGCCCCCAAGAAGCCCAAACGGCCGGCCGGGGGTCTGGGCAGGTTTAAGGCTATTGCCACCAAAACAAAGGACATGGTGTCTCTGATGAACAAGGCTCAGGACCTCAACATACACAGTGAGTGGGTCCATGGATCATCTTATCAAAATAAGATTATTTTAATAGGAACAGCACTCACTGATCTCTGAACTCTGTTCTGATTTTGTGTAGATGCCAGCATGTACCTGCCAAACAAACTGTTTCGCTCTACTCAGCCGTCTCTCAACCTGAACCTCCCAGACTCCTCTGAACAGCACCACACTCAGGTGTGTTTTTGTTCTTCCCTTTTATTTATTCTCTACACCTACACACCATCCCCTTTTCTCCTCTCGTCTTTATTTTTTAACCCTTCACCTCTGTCCTCCAGGGTCCAGACGTGTCGATGACTTCAGATAGCGGCATCCCCAGAGATGCTAGCGGAGCCATCGATTACAACGCTCTGGCCCAGCTGCTCAAAGACACACAAAACCTCCAGGACCAGGCTGATATCCTCTACATCCTCTTCAAAGACAAGTGAGATTCACTGTTTTATAGAGCTAGTGTATGTCTTTAGTGTGTTCACGTTTGTCTTAAGTGGAGTAAATGTCTATACATACCCATAATTACGGAGGTGGTAGTCTTTAAGATGTGTACTTGTGGAAGAAGACCAACAGTATAAATTTTCTTCATCTGATCATATTTTGTCCCTAAATTTAAACAGATTTTGTGCCAGGTTCCTTTAATCTGATCAGATTTTTGTTTCCACTTGCTGAAAATAAATAATTCCCCTTTTTGCTGGGGACCCCAAAGAATCCTCTGAAGGAGTCCAGTGGGTCCCTTAGACCCCTGTTTGAAACCACTGCTTAGAAACACCATGAGTAAAACCAACAGGAAAAGCAGAGATAAATATTAATCTTCCTGGGATGAATGAGAAAATTACGACCACCATAGGGGTTCAGACTGGAAACAGACCACAAACCTCCAGAAGGGGCCGTGTTAACGTGTGTGTCCTTTGAACAGGGGTATGGACTGGGACACTCATCTGCACGGTAAAGGCTCCACGGTGAGGTCTCTGCTCTCTGACCTTTATGAGAAGGCCGGTGAACTCAAACACTGGGGACTCATCAGGATGATCTCTGGCATGCTGCGGAAGAAGGTGGAGGAGCTGGACTCGGTACGACACACCCTCGTGTTAATATAGACGCAGTTATAAATAAAACAGAGCGGCGTTATGAGACTCAGTAGTTTCTGCGTCTGCTGAGGCCACCATGTTTTCTTGTAAACCTCTGAAAAATTAATGGTTAAAGTTTGGTGGCATTTGAGTGACATTTTTAGTTCTAAAGTTAAGTTTATATTATTTTATAATTTAAAAGTGAAAAAGTTATGTTTTTGGGTGTAACTGTTAGTTGGTGTCTTATAGTGTTTTAATCCATCAGTTTTCCCTCTCTTATCTCAGCTCTTTACTGATTGGTTGTCACATGTCTGTAGGCCTGCTCTGATTTGCTAGCGCACCAGAAACACCTGACCGTGGGTCTGCCTCCGGAGCCCAGAGAGAAAACCATCACCGCTCCCATACCGCCAGACCAGCTGGCTGCTCTCATCGACGAGGCCAGCGACAACAACATCAGTGTGGCCATATTGACTCAGGTGAGTCACGATCCCCCCCCTTGTTTTTTTTAATTAGAAAGGAATCGAAGATCTAAAGCTAGTTTTTGCATTTCCTGGTGATCTGGCAACACACAGATTGTTCTGACACATGCTTAGAAACCCACGTTTGGAGTGATTTTCCTTCACAATGTGACATTTCCAGCACCTGGAAATAATAATCTTTCATAATATTTTTCCTTCAGCCTTCGTGTTGTCCTCCTTCATCCTCTCTCTCCCCTCTCCTCCTCCTCCCTCCCTCAGGAGATCATGGTGTACCTGGCTATGAGCATAAGGACTCAGCCCAGTCTGTTCAGCGAGATGTTCAGGCTCCGCATCGGCCTCATCATCCAGGTCATGGCCACCGAACTGGCCCAGTCGCTCAACTGCTCAGGTAAGACAGGAAGGACGTGATGTTTTAAAAGAAGAAGCCAAGTCCCAAAACTTTTTTTACATTTTAAAAAGCAGTTACATGCGTGTCATTTGTGCTTTTATGGTCAAATTTTACACAGAAAACCAAGTTCCTCAACAGGCTATACCATGAATTTTCAGAATAAAGTTAAGTTTAAACAACTGGGACCATTAAAGGAATCATTCGCCCCAAAACTGAAACAGAACAAACCAACCATATTTTTATGGTTGACATATATTGCCTCCAACAACAGGTTGTTTTTGTTCTTCTCGTGTAAGAAAAGGGAAAAGAGTTTGGCTAGAAAGTTGTTACTGGACATTTGTGTGTGTGTTTCTGTGTGTGTGTGTGTGTGTGTGTGTGTGTGTGTGTGTGTGCAGGAGAGGAGGCAACAGAGAGTCTGATGAGTTTGAGCCCGTCTGAACTGAAGAATCTCCTCCACCACATCCTGAGTGGGAAGGAGTTTGGAGTCCAGCGCAGCGGTCAGTCACCGTCAGCCAATCACATCCTCTGTTTTTCTTATACAACAACAACAAGCCTTTATATTCTGTATCTTAGCCAATCAGATTCTGTTCTGTCACTGCTGAATCCAGATTAGATTATATCATATTAATGAATCTGCCTTGAAAAACCTTGAATTCAGTATTAAAAAGCCCTAAATTTCAGATTATTTTACTGTGGTAACATTTGAATTTTTTTGTGTATAGCAAAGTTTTTTGTTTGTTTGTTTGTTTATTGGCTCCTCAGTGAGAGAGATGGATGCCGGAGTCAGTCCCGCCATCTCCATCCATCACCTGGGCAACGTCGGCGCCACCAAGAGTGAGCGAGCCGGCATCAGCAAACTGAAGAGCGACATGAAGATGGTAGGACGCTGCATTTAAAATGAGGCTGACGGTGAAAACACTGACGACATCAAAACTCTATATATAATATTTTAGGAGATGATGATGATGAAGAGGTGGAGGAGGAGATTAAGGGGCAAGAAGAAGCTTATGTTGGGAAAAAAAAACTGTTGGCAAACCGACTTTTGTCTTTTTGCAGCTGGAGCACAGGTTGTCTTTGACGGACCCGAGTAAGGTGACGACGACCAGAAACTGATTAGTCGCTAATTCAGATGCATGATGGGGAAAAACTAATTTGCGGGGACATTAAAAGACGAAATGCTGCGGAGTAGAAATCTGGAGATGATTAAGAAAAAGGATGAGACCATAATTTGGTCCTGAAAAAAATCTGAACAGGGTGAAATGAGCTGAAACGTTTTAAATAAATCACCTGAGCAGCTTGTTCTCTGTGATTTATTTAACTGTTTGTGTTGCAGGCGGAGCACAGGTTGTCCTTAACGGATCCATTTAAGGTGACGATCACATGAAAGTTTATTAACCGATCACAGCATCGTATCCACTTACTCTTCCTCCTTTTTCCTGCTGAACGCTGTTGATGTTAATTCACAGATAACATCACAGATCAGGGCAATCGCCATCAAAGCTGATTTATTTTTGTTTATTCAGACATTTAAAGGTTCTGGTGCTTTCAGCTGGATGTTTTGTCTTTGCTTCGATTGAGGAAGCCAGGCTGTCTTTAACAGATGATGATGATGATGATGAGAGGAGTTAATTCGTCATAATGTTGAGAGGGATGACGCGAAAAGTTAGCAGCTGGTTGTCAACAATTTGACTGTTTTCTCTGTTGCAGATCGACCGCAGGGTGTCTCTGACTGACTCAGTCAAGGTGATAAGGATAATGATGATGAAGATGATGATGATGAAATTAATAAGAATCTGGAGGAAGTGAGGGAGGAGTTAGACCCTGAATTAGATTGTAATTGATTGTTTGCATTATTCTGCAGTAGATGCAGAGGGATCACAGATCAGAGCTGATCAAAGTGATGACGATGATGATGATGATGATGACGATGATGATGGAGGTGTCATTGATTTATCCATTAATTAATTCCAGCAGAAAGCATCCAGACTTTTAATTGATCTGGCTATGAACTGTTTTTTTTACAGGAAGTTGAATCAAACTCTCTGTGATGTAAAGTGGATTTTTTATTTTTTTATTTTTATTTTTTCTCCATTTCAGTTCGACCAATCACTGAGCTCCCTTCGCAAGGTGACAACGACGACGGCTGCGCCGTTAAACTTTGGGCTCTTCTGGGTCTTAATTCTTAATTCACCTGAGTGATTAACACCTGCTGCCTCCTGGCTGCTCCAAAAGTCAAATACATCTTAATAAATCTGCAACTAACGATTGGTTTCCTCATCAATCAGCTTCTTGGGTCATTGATTTTTCTTTTTTTTTTTTGGGTGCTAGAACACAGCTGATTTGTCCAAATGAGGCTGGAGCTGGTGAATATTTTGTATTGAAGCAGAGGGAATAAAAGGAAACTGGCTCATTAAGGCAAAAAATTATTGTTTTTCAACTGAAATTGAATCAGCTGTGACACAACGATGAGGCTTGTTGGTTTCACTTGTGTTCTCAGGGTCTTGAGGCGTCTAATGCTGTTGCCCATCACTGTATTAATCAGTTTGTTTACCTTTAATCTCTGGTTTTCTTACCTCATCTCTCTCATCTCGGCTGTTGACTCATGCATGTTGTGACTCGGTGAAAGACACCAAAATCATCCTGCTTTGGTTTTTACTGTTTGGATCCAACACTCGCGCTTTAATCAACAGCCAAATATTGTTTTTCATTTTGTGCATCTTTTTCTTTCCCCCCTGTCTTCTCTCTCCTCTCTCCTCTTTCCTGTTTGTTTTTTTCCCACTCTGTCTCAGAGCATGCGATCTCAGTCACTGGACATAGAAAACATCGAATCTGGGGTAAAGATTTGTCTATTGATCAGATATTTTCTGGTATTTGCCATTTGAGTCACTGTAGGTCAGATTTGGAAATTGGTCAGCTGGTGATGTGCGTCAAGACAGGAAAAGGGTTTGAGTGGGAGTTGCTGCTCTTTCAGAATAAAAGGCGGCTAAGTTGAATCATTTCTGCTCTGATGATTCAGAGGTACAGGCTGCCGTCCATCGAGTCTCTGGACATCCCGGAGAGCATCCCGGTCGCCAAGGACACCAGACACGGCCAATGGCTGCGCAGGAGGCGTCTGGACGGCGCTCTGAACCGAGTCCCCGTCGGGTTCTACCAGAAAGTTTGGAAGATCCTGCAGAAGGTCAGTCCACGCACCTGACCCAATTTTAAATTTCAATAACCCAGAAAAAGAAGAAAAATGCGATTCTCTGCCATTAAATTAAAATATAAAATATATTATCATGAATTATTAAGATCCATCTTTAACTCTGTCGCCCTCCAGTGCCACGGTCTCTCCATTGAGGGCTTTGTTCTTCCTTCTTCCACCACCAGAGAGGTAACGGCTCCATGTTTTCATTGCTAATATCTTCTCAGGTCTCTTCAGGTTAATCTTTTTTTTTTTATCAGTAATTGATTTCATATTGAGAAGCTGAAAACCGCACATTGACTTTATTAGAATTAAAGCTCCATTTTTCTAAAATAGGAAATATAATTACTGTAAAGACAAAGGAATACGTACTCACCTCTTTTCCTTCTCCGTCTGCTTCCTCCTTACTTCCCGCCTCCAGATGACGCCTGGAGAGATCAAGTTCTCCGTCCACGTGGAGACGGTTTTGAACCGCGTCCCTCAGCCTGAGTACCGGCAGCTGCTGGTGGAGGCCATCCTGGTCCTCACCATGTTGGCTGACGTCGACATCCAGAGCATCGGCTCCATCATTCACGTGGAGAAGATCGTCCACCTCGCCAACGACATGTTCTACAAGGATCAGGTCGGCGTTAACACACATGAACTTGATTAGGAGACAAGACAACATGATTTCCAACTAAGGGAGGATTTTTATTTTTTACCAAATATGGCAGGATGTTCTTTTTATTCTTTCTAATTTTATTTATTTCATTGATCTATCAATCTATCGATAAGGCAAGGTGGGTATTTTCTTTTTCAAAAATATTTATTTTAAATTTCTTGAAAAACATGTCTTAATAACAACATAACAAAGGTAATAATGTATAATAGCGTATTAGAAAAATTCAGTTAGAAAGTAAGTTTCAGTGGTAAAGGAAACTAAATAGAAAGTGAGTGAAATGAAATGAATATCTCACTGTATAACATTGATGAGTCCAAACATGAAGCAGGATGTTCCTCCTCCTCCAGATGGACCTGGGAGCAGAGGAGCACATCCTGGAGAGGGACCCCTCCACGGGCGTGTGCAGGCTGCTGTACGACAGCGCCCCCAGCGGCCGCTTCGGCAGCATGACCTACCTCACCAAGGCCGTGGCGGTGTACGTTCAGGACCTGCTGCCCAGCGGGTCGTGTGCTGTGCAGTGAGAGGACAGGCAGGCATGAAACCACAACATAACAAATTCACACAAACACTGTCACTGTGTGTTGATCAGTGACAGAAACAAGGGAAGCTGGAGGTTCAAGACACGTTACAGTATTTTTTTTATCAAAGGAGCTGCTGAAGAGTTAGATGGAAGTCTCCCTGTTTCCTCCTGGTCTCATTCTTTGTGCTAAAATGAGCTAAGCTAACTGGCTGCTGGCGCACATGACGTTGGTATTAATCTTTTCATCTAACTCTCAACTAAACAGAGAAGAAGCTTATTTAATAAAATGTCAAATTATTCCTTTAAATTAACAAATAATAATTATACGATTTAATAAAATAAAAAATTTAAAAAATAGTTCATAAAGAGAATCTAATATATACTGTCACAAAACTAAACAGTCAAACATCAACTTCAAAAGCAAACCTATGGACCGTTTCAGCGTCTCCATGGCAACACATATGACCAGATAGTCCGACGCCATAGAAACCTCAGCATCATCTGAAGACATATAGTATACATACAGTTTACTAACTCCCTAAAAAAAAGCTTGGAGCTGCTGTTTTTATCAAAGTTACTCAGTGGTAAACAATGGGGACTATTTTCTGCTGCGGATTAACACACATTTGTTGCTTCTGGGATTATTTACAGCAGCAGGACGCCGGCGTATGTGGGATTTTAGGAATAGGATACAGAGACAATGCTGGTTTGTGATTTTTGGGAAGTGAATGTGACTGAACCTGACAGTCTCCTGAAGTGATTTGGTTTCTGTCCAGCCTAATAACTGATGACTAACATCAACTTTCATTCAGTTTTTCTCACCAAATCTTCACATAACTGTAGAAATCATCTGTTCTAACCCTCTAAGTTTTATAAAAACTAAATAATCCTAATTTATGACCACAGATCGTAGCTCGTCGGCTAAGTCTCATCACTGTACCTCAAACCCTTCTTCCTGCGTGATGTACAAAGTAATGACGCAACTAAGATAATCTAGCCACTATTTATTTTCTAGATTTTACACAATTACAGAATAAGACAAATTAAAATAGACAACAGACCCGTCTGTTTGTGAGATTTAACGCTGTCGCACTTAAAGTGTGTGTGTGTGAGTGAAGCTGCACGAATACTGTTTAATTTTAACTTTGCAACAACAGCAGACCTAGAGCTTGTGTCGTAATTAAACCACCTTATTTCTCAAACGCACGACGATCTTTTATTGCGTTAATGCGGTGGATATGAAAGAGCGTTCAGTATCTAGACGTTAGTGCTTTTGCTGTGATTTCTAAGCCCCAGTTCAGATTTCTGTCCTCGTCAGAGGGAAGTGCCTTAATTTACGGCTGAACTTTGATTTTGTTTGTTTTAGTGTAGTCACAGTAAAAACTAACAGCCGTTTACTCACATTTTTACTTTATTTCGCATCATTTTGGAAACATGTTTCACATCAGGCTATTAAGTGTTAAGTGTTTTAAGGATTCGCCGTCCAAGTCAAGAAAACACACGAGCTCCACACTCCACACAAACGACAAACCATCATGGCTGAATGAGAGAGTCACTTCTCTGCATAACTTTAATATTAATGTTGTTATTGAGTTTGAAAAGAACGGGAGGCTTTGATTTCTGTGTTACTGTCTGTTTTTTGTTTTTTTTTTTGTTGTTTTTGAGGCTAATTCTATAATAAAAGAGGGAAATAAGTTGTTTTTCAGTGTTTGTTTTCTTGCGTTTGAGCTTTTTCCAGAGCTTTCGATTACTGTCACTCTGTTTTCTTAATATGAATCCAGCACTTGCCGGAACTCTTTTTCTCCCTCGTTTGCTTAAAGAAAAATTACTTAAATGGTTGAAAGCTCCAGAAAAAGCTCGTAAGTGGTCTTTGAGTTCGGACTGTTTTGTCACATTTCAATTACCAAGGTCAATGAAGAGCTCTTCAATGCTTAATTAATCAATATCAACAGATAACTGTTCTGAATCGAACAATAATTGTACTTTTACATATAAACTATATTTTTAAGCCTCTTCAGGACCAAAAATATAAATATATAACAAGGCTGAAATCCAAAGTGTTGATCTTTGAATAAAGGGCTCAGACCAAAGCATCACATTTTGTCTTTTAATGGGTGAAAACATCCAGCAGGTGGTGCTACACACACACAGACTAATTCTAGTATCATTATGAACTTGATTCAGGTCATGGCCTTTAATTACATATTCAACATCTGGTACAAAGAGTTTTTAATGTATTCTGTTGTTTATCTGACTGGATATCTTGTATATTTAGTTGCAGCCTCTATTGTTACTTACAATTTAAATATCTAATTATTATATTTTAGTTCTTTTCTTAGTGCCACAGTCCAGTTTTATTAAAACTCATTAATTCTAAATTTCATTTCAGTGCAATTGTTTGCATCAGAATAAGTTTTTTTTATTTTAATTATGTAGAATAATTTCAGAATAATATATTTGGGCTTTAAATATCATTAGATTGTCAATGTAAGAATCAGTTTGATGTAGAAGTTGAGTTAACTTTCACTACTTTATATGAATCAGCTTATTTTTTAGCAATGATACATAATTTATTTGTTGGTTGTGTTTTGTTATTGGTCTGCAACAGGAAGTGGAAACAGAGTGTTTTAAACCGAACATCCTAAAAAAAGTCAAATTAGAAAGTAAAACAAATTTCCCTCAAGACTTTGGCAGGTGAAATAAATTATATAAATGACTATTTAACAAACAAAAGTACAATAAATTTTCAGTTGTGTTTCAGTTTAGTGATAAAACGCTCTGAGGCCACTGAGCTCCACCTGATCAGCACCAGACTGCAGCAAAAAAAGAGCCTCAAAGTAGAAAATACAGAGTTAACAACCTGAATATATCACGTTAAACTTTGAACAGTGGTTCTTAGAGTTCAAAGTTCAGCTAGTTTGACAAAAATACATGACCTGGGTTACATCTGAAAAAAGCAAACAGACACAGACGGAGATAAACACAGACTGAAAATATCGACCTGTGACACATATACAAACCTGTCAATAAAGAATTAACCTGATTAATGTTTCATCTGCTGAATTTTTGCCTTAAATCAACAGTTTAGTTTCTCAGGATTCGTGTGAAGCCCAGTCAGTAAAAAACACTGTTACTGTCTTATTTTGTTTGGTTGCTTAGATAATAACTGGATCACACATATAAAGTTCGCCTTTTGGTACAGAAATCTCAAAAATTTCCATTAAGTTTGGCAGAAGCATCGATGACATTTGTGATCATTACTTTTCAAACACCAGCAGCAGTTTTATCTGTGTGGGAGAGGCTGTTTTTCATTTGACACAGTTATTCTGCACAAATAATTTCACAACAGCTTGTTTTTTTTGTTTTTTTTTTTTTCTTCTGACCCCAAAAGAAAACATGATTTTTGGGAAAAATGTCACATTAAATCAAAATTAAAAGTGTGCACTGTTTTTTTTTTCCTCTTTAACTCGGGGAAGAAACACTCAGATCTTAACCCAGAGAGCAAAAACAAATCCAGGCCACATGTTCGTCTTCTTCTGGGCCAGTATACGCCCGGTTTTATGACCCGAATCTGGCCTAACCCTAACCCATATACAGCATGATTGTCAGATGCTACTTTCACATCTGGAGCAATTCTTGCACATAAAAAAATATCCCTGAAGATTAACAGCTGGAATCTGCCCACATGTGGAGGTAGATGGGCCAGAACATGTTTGGCAACAAATTTCTTTCAGTCTGTTTCAATTAAAAGCGTTTGAAATAATGCTGAAGTAAAAGTATGTGATTTATATCAGAGACGCTGTTTTGCCCACATCACTAATGTAAAGATTAATTTTAATCAATTTATTCACTTGCAGCTGGTTTGTAAATATAATATAAAACTTCAATACATCGTAGTTTATTTCCTTGTTCTCTGGTGTATAATGAATCTGAATCTGCAAAGTAACTTAGGTTATTAGTAAAATAATTGATTAAATGTGAGTAGAAAATGGAAAAACTCACAAATACAGTAGTAAATATAATAATTATCATCAATTAACCAATTAAAGAAAACGCTGCCCTAAAAATCTGCACATTTACAGAAGAAAGTTCAGGTGAAAATGTCTAAATTAATTTATGGATCTGCAACTTAATGCAAGCAAAACTAAGTTTGTGCTTTTTTTCTAGAGCAAGAATCATGAACTTTAAAACATTAACGGTCGTAATAATGAGTCAATATTACTTAGTATTGAGCTTGATGAGTCATTTACATTTAAACATCATGTATAAAAACTCTATTAACCATCAAGTCTTGTATCTTTACATTGACACCATTAGTTTGTGAACTGTGGTTTTGAAGCCTCCAGTTTGTCGCCATCTTGTTTTTTGTTTTTTGTTTTTTTTTTAACCAGAAGAAACCGTAATTCAAGGAGAACGTGGATTTTTTACTTTTTTTATATCATGGTCCCATTTAGAGGAAAATCGGACCATAATTTAAAAAAAAGCAAACATCAAAATTTAGCTTATATTGTGCATCTCTACATCATTGTAAATGAGAGAAACCTCAATGATTTTCAAGTCTTAAATGAAATGAAACTCGGCGTCTAATTCCTTGTAGTCAGCATTTCCTGCGTGTTTGAACTGTGCAGTGGAGGGAAGGGCACTGACCAGCTGTGCTTTGGCTCCGTGCACCACAAAGCAGCCACGGGAGAGCAATTAATACATTTGAAATACAAAATAAAAGCACAAAGCAGAGGAAAGGTTGAGCTGTTTCATAATGGCATGCGGCCCATGCACAGACTCTGCTGCTTTATTTAATCGCCAAAGAAGAAGAAGAAGAAGAGCGAGTGCCGGATGACAACATTTGATGGATGGTGATGTGGAGAAAGCGGCGTCGAGTTGAGGCCACAGGATTGTGACGTGTTAGCAGCTGAAATGTGGACGCATGTGAAGATGCTCACATGTATGTGCACGAAACACACAAGCACATACGTTAAACGTCCGTCTTGGAGCCACGTGGCGTCCGGCCTCTCTGGCTTAGCCCTGTCGTCGTGTAAGGACCAGACGTTTGACTTTCTGAGCAGCGGCAGATTCAGTCACATGAAAAATGCAAAACACCTGAGTGTGAGAGCAGATGAGTCACAACTGGTGAGTCATGTGGCGAGAGCGTTGGTTTGGTGCAGATGCGTTAAATGAGTTGCAGGAGTTTCACATTTGCGCTGGTGGACGAGTCAATGCGTCGTCCACACAAGCCTGGTCCTAAAAGAGTCAAAGTTAATGGGATGGATCTACTTGTCATCACCGATTGGGCATCACAGAAATACCTGTACATGTAAATACAATAAATAGATAGAATAACAAATGTGTATTCATCCGCGTCTGAAAATAGTCCCCCCTTAAAGTGTAATTCACTCCTGTTTGAGTAACATTTGGTAAAAACTACAATGCCCAGCTGTTTTAGGGAATCACTCAGCCTTACATACATTTATGTCCTGTTTAAAGGAGCTATTTGTCAGCTTTGCTAATGCTACGTAGGCAGCGTTAGCGTTATTAGCTTCTCACCAGCGGCCGTCTCCAGAGATGAAAAACTCTCATCTCTTTCAGAGTTTTTCTTCTACTGCCCCAGTGTCAACCCACCATCTTGTTTTTTTTTTAAACCAGAAGAAACCATATTCAGTGGAGAAGGTGGAGCTGACCTGCTTTGTACCCGTTCCTGATTGGGTAATACAGTCTGTCAATCACATGGTAGCCCCCCCCACATGCATACCCTATTTTCCTTTAAATAAGACTATAGCTTAAGAATTGAACATCATGTTGTATTGAAGACTTGAAACTAGAGACTGAGACCATAAACTCATTAGGAAAACGTTTACTGAGCTAATAAATCAAGGAGAAGTAGGGACATTTTCCCATAGACTTCAATACAATCTGACTTCTTTAACAACCAGTGGAGTCGCCCCCTGATGGTCATTAGACAGAATGAAGGGTTAAGACACTTCAGCACTGGCCCAAAGTCTACGTCCACTTTTATAGACAGTCTATGCTACTGACGTTAGCATGCTAACCCTCTAGCAGTCGTTAGGTTGTAATAGAAACAATTGGAGAAGTGATTCACAAATTAGGTTCTTTTGTTTTCCAACACTTTTATTCCACCTTCTTCCAGCTCTCTGCATGTATATAACACAGTACATACAGTCGACAGTTCACAGTACAAAGATAATTTGGGTGTAAAAGTGCAATCCTACTCAAACAGAATGAGTCTACAAAATATCATTAACCACCTGTTTTGTGCATGAAGTAAACTATCCAGGTGAGTCGAGGTGAAATCTGCGATCACTTAAACCGATTTGAGGAGATGGATGTGACAGATTTGTACAGATTTAATATCGTCTGAGCAAGTAGATATTGAAAAGTTCCCCTTGGTGACTATTTTTAAAAAATCCAGTCAGGGTGATTTATTATTCTAAAACAAATAACATAAACATATGTATATTTAAAAAAAATAATAACAATAAAATGACATAAATGGGCACATTTTGTAAATGGGCATTTAAACAATGGTTAAAATAAATAAAAGTTAAGAATCACAGTATTACACAAAATCAATACGCATGCATTAATGAATTATGTTCATTTATCCTCCATTCGTCACAAGTTATTCAATAACATTGTAATTCAATACTGTAATTCAATGAATCTGTAGAATTTGTGCCTTAAACTTTACTTTAAATATAACTTTTAAAAGAGTAAAACTAAAATAAAATGTTGCTTCAGTATTTGTAACCTCTGCTCCTTCTCTTTTGCCTCATCTCTTCTTAATCAGAACTATTTTCTTTTCAGTCTTTTTCCTACTTTCTTCTTCCTTTCCAACACTTCGACTTTGACCCCAGTACATCTGATGTCTGATTTTACATTTAATGTTTCGAAATTACGTTTGCACAACTTTTTTTTTTTTTTATTTTGGCAGTTTGTAAAGTTTGTTAATTAATACCAAGGACCGATGACAATTTCTGGAAGTGAAAGCACACAGTGTTTCACATCTGTGTTCAAAGGCTAAAAGTTGCTTCCACATCATTCTTTTTTTTTTTTTATTTGCATTTGTCATCCAATCTTTAGTTGATTTTTTTTTTTTTTTTTTGGCTTGATGACTAATTTGTAAAAAAAAAAAAAAAATCTGGTCTGTAGTAAAAACGTGTCTTTACAGCATTGTTAACATGCATCATAATTTAGCTTCATGTATATGTATATATAACGTTAATATCAAATACAACTTAACAGAATGATTCCTCTTTGTGTTTCCCTGTAGCTCAGAATCGCTGTAATGATTAGAGTTTCTCAGCACACAAGTGATAACTTATCGAGCATGAGACGAGACAACTATGACGCACCCTAGAAATATTCAAAGGTCGGGAGTCTCTCATTATCTGTTCCAAAAATAATACAACAGACAAAGAGTCTCATTAACAAAAACAAATATTTGTCATATCTGGTTCAATCAGTTTCAGTTCTCTTTGTGCTCCAAAGTTGCGCAGCTGATTTTTGAAATTGTGTTAATAAAAGTTTTTAAAACACTCAATAAAACCTTGCTGTTAATAACCAGATACAGAATCTAGTTCAAGGCCGCCGGCAGAACAGAGCCCCAGAGATTAAAAACTGTTTCTATTGGTTTTTTTATATTGTCTCAGCTTTGAGATCATGGCTGAGAGATTTTGGTCCTTAGCAGTAGAAATACAAGTTGTTTGCACCCTTGTTGAGAACCTTTCCCACTGATTATATCAAAGCCTATCATGGAAGATATCAAGTATAAAGGCTAAATGACTCCATTTGTAAGTTTTTGCACTTTACCCGTTGCCTCAGCCGATCTCCTATTACCTTAACTTCTTAATTACTCCTTAAATTTCAGGTGGAGCAGTGAATTTACCCCATGATGTGCCTTTTCTTTGGATATAACTATGTGCTGTATAAATCCATATAAACATTAATATACCATCAGAAACATATTGGCACATATAAATACAAAAATGTCAGATTTTTATAAAAGCCTGGATAAGTTTGTATCCCGGTCACCAGAACCCCCTCACAAGGATTATGGCTGTACACTCATGTAAACACGCTGGTTGTGTCCCGGGACGTCTAGTAGTTCACAGGCTCTGAGAGGGAACGGTGGCTGTTGGAGCAGTGTCCCGCCCTAAAGACGACAAGACAGGAAACTCATCACTGACGCTGAAAAAAAAGCCGGTATAAATGGATTTTTAACGGCTCATAACTTCCTTAATAATCTTAATTAATAACCTGTCTGATAATTGATGACTAATGCTAGAATTTACTTGATTTCTGGAGATGAACAAATGCAACAAATTTTAATTTTCAGAATTATATTCTCAATAACTTTTATAACTCAGTAAATATTCATCAGAGTTTTTCCTATAAAAAATAGCATAAGTCATTATATGTTAAAACAAGAAACGTAACGTTAGCCAGCTGCCTATGCTACTAATATTTATCCATGATAGCGTCTTCACGAAGTGCGTTAGCTAATATACTGACCCACTAATCTTTCTGACGGTGCGAGCTAGCGGAATAGTTAAGAAATATCAATGTATTGTTAGCTACATTTTGTGCGATGATCGTTTTCACTTTTTAACCAAAAACTGAAAGAGGACAAGAAGCTTAAAGCTGCATTTTTTACAGCGTTTAGCACACTGTCGTCCTTATGCTAACTGTTTCTGCTGGGACTGAAATCCTGTTGACGCAATTGTGTCCTTTTTACATTTACTTTGGCTTTTTACACAAATACTTTTACTTTCTTTCTCCGTTACCTGCAGAGTCCTGTGGAGCATTCATAGTTGTTTTGGCAGTACGCTCCAAACGGTTTACTGTTCATGATTCTCCACAGCGGGGTCATCCGGGCCATCCTCCGCAGCGCGTGGACGCCACGTTCCCCCATTGAACCTGCAGTCTGGTCAGAGCTGGACTGAACCTGCGAGGCCAACGGTCCTGCACACGCCTGGTGTGAACAGACAGAAACGCACATTAGAAATGAACCCAGTACTTAGTGTTACTGGCATTGATGTATTACCATCATTCTCTGTGAGTCGACACTAAATATCCCTATGGGACATTTGAGTGCATCCTGAACCACAGTGGTGAGATAATACTTTAGCTAATGCGCTGTTTTAAATTGTGATGGATGATTGTGTTTCAACAGTGTCCTTGACTAAACTCAGAAGAAACTGGTAAAACGTGCAAAACAATCAGCACAAATGATCTTAACGTGTCCGCTTCATTGAGGCCAAATCCATCATTTGAGTATCCATCCATCCTTTGATTTGAATGTGACCGAGACTGTTTCTTCAACTCACCTGCTGAGCCAGCATTAACAGCACAATGCACAGTGCTACAGCTGCTTTCCTTTGGTTGACAAAACGTCTGTCCTGCATCTTTACGGTGGAGTTCAGTCAAAAAAAAAAAAAAAAAAAAAAAACCTCTTTGGGACTCAACCAGGTCCAAGGTGCGAGTCTGGAGGTTGAGCGAAGTCAGGTTTCTGTTCGTCAAGTCTCTTCACGTCAGCCTGACTCAGCAAACTCAGCTGTGGCACCGCCAAAGAAGGCTGTCTCTGCTTTATATAGACAGGCCATGATCCCAGGAGAGGAAAAGCAAGAGGGAGGGAGAGAGAGAGCAAAGGAGTCACAGTCCATGCTCTGTCGTCCACCCCTCGTTCCCTCGTTCCCTCGCTCCCTCGCTCCCTCACTCCCTCCTTTATCTCTTTTTTTGGCCCAAATGTGACATTGTGTGTTTGCAGAAAACCAGAAAGTCATTTCCCTAAAAATGAGGCCAGCTTCTCTCTGCCTCACACACACACACACAGACACACACAGAAACATACACTTTCTCTATCTTCATACATACATAGATAACGTGAGCACAGGTGGACCAGACACAGCACACGTGATTGCAACATTACAGGATGGCAACAGAGCCTCTCAGCTGGGTAGAAGGGGTTTAAAGAGGCAAAGAGGTCACTGAATGTGTGTGTGTGTGTGTGTGTGTGTGTGTGTTTCCATCTCAATGCCAGTGTGTGAATGAACTTACAGTGCGATAAGGCTTTTATCAATCTGCAGAGTCTGTGTGCGGCAAAATTATCTTTGACAACCGATGCCCCCGACTTTGACGCAATCTGACAAATCCCACTTATACAATGCGTACGACACGAGTGTGCAAACGCAGCAGGTGAGCTTTACATAAGCAAGTACCCAGCGCACAAGACCCCGGCACGTGACCCCAGTGTGTGATCCATATATTTAAATAAGAGGCTGAAGACCACAAAACAACTCTGGTCTCATTTCTGTTGCCTTTTCACTTAAGCTAAAATTTATTTAACTCAATAACTTATGTTTGTTTAGTATTTAAAATGTATACCAGTGTGAAGCCAATGCTGAAGAGCCTTAAACCTTCATTCTATCTAATGACCACCAGGGGGCGACTCAACTGGTTGTTAAAGAAGAAGATTGTATTGAAGTCTATGGGAAAATGTTCCTACTTCTCCCTTGATTTATTAGGCAAGGCAATTTTATTTGTACAGCCCATTTTTACAGTTTGTCTCAAAGGGCTTTACATAGCATCATAACAACATCCTCTGCCCTTAGACCCTCACATCGACTGAGGGAAAAATCAAAACAAAAAAAACTTTTAACAGGGAAAAAAAAAGAGAAAGTTAGCTCAGTAAATGCTTTCCTAATGAGTTTATGGTCCCAGTCTCTAGTTTCATGTCTTCAATCCAACATGATGATGGTCCATTTAGAGGAAAACAGACCATAAAGCAGGGGATGAGTTAGGGGGCGTGGCTACTGTGTGATTGACGGACTGTACCACCCAATCAGGATAGAGTAAAGAACAGGTCAGATCCACCCCTCACTCCTCCTCAGCTCCACCTTCTCCTCCAAATATGGTTTCTACTGGTTTCAAAAATGCCAAGATGGCCGACGGAGAAATTAGAAACAGGAGGCTTCAAAATGGCAGCTCACAAACCTACCTACCTAGACATAAATGTACAGTTTTATTTCATAAAGCGACTTAGTAATTTCCTAAAACAGATGAATATTGTAGTAGTTGTAAAGAGACTGAAATTATGCTTTTTTATTTATTTTTTTTTCTTGCTAATGACAAACTTAAAGCAGCAATTAGTCGTGTCTACGTCATGTTCATCAGTCCAAACCATCTCTTCTACACTGGTCTGGTTACAGGGCTGCACCAGGGCACAAAGTCCAGTCCTGAGTCCAGCTCTTATTTGAGTTCAATGACAATCTAATCTTAACTGCAAAGAGTCAGTAGGTTGTGACATTTGCTAATTATACACATGAGCCACCACCCACACTTTTTTTTTTTTCTTTCATGACAAAGGTGACAGCAACATCTTTTACAGGACATGAGCATTGGCAGCTAAAAGCTACTGTCAAGACACATTTTAAAGCAAACTTAAAGGTCCGTTTTTAATTCAACTCTTCAATCTTCTTTTTCCTAAATTTCTCACCTTTGCAGATGTTAAATCTCATTTCACATTTTTAGAATTTATTTGTTTTCTTGACATTTTTGTGTCATTTTAAATTGTGCAAAAAAATAAACTAACTACTACCATAGCACTGCAACAATGATAATCCCAAATTATCAGTAGGTTTTCCAGGGCAGATCAGGTCGCCCTGGAAGAGGCGAGGATGTTTGTATCCAAAAGGAGTCGCGGGCCAAGACAGAGATGCTGGATGTTACGTCAAAGACAGACTCACAAGTTTAAACAGACCTTGAAATGTAAGAAGCAAGAGAGAGACAGAGAAACGCACAGTTGATTTATTCCAGGATCCTGGATGGATGGATGTTACGGAAAATTCCTGTGCCGATTCCTGTAAGGTCGCTCATCGCTGAGGGCCCCCCAGAGGAGCACGAGACTGACAGGAATCCCGAACATCTGCATCACACATTATCACGGAAGAATGACTCATCAGCCCGAAACTGTAGAGGCTGAAACTGCGGAGGCTGCTTCTGTGATGTGTGGCTGTTGTTTTGCGCTAATGCAGGACAGATGCAAAGTGTGCGACTTATGCAAGGAGCATGGAAAGGGCAAAAGTGCGTAAGATAAGAAAAAGACACATTTTAAAGAGCATTTACCTCATTCTTTAACAATTTAATCTAATGCTGGCACATAAAGGTTTATGATGCTTGTTAAAGTCATATAACTTTATGTTTCTAATGGCTTTATTTCCCTTTTTCTGCCATGTGGCCTTGATCGGGAAGCTAAAAGACATAAAACATTTAGAGTCGAAATTATTTAGTTTGCAGGTTAGATGAGTGAGGACAGCTTTAAATCTGGATTTCATTTGATTACAAAGCTCCACTTCCCTTGACTTCTCCTGTTCATTATTAGTTACATCGAGACATGATAAAAGTTTCCCACAGACAGATGGACTCTGACCTCGCAGACGGTCAAACGTTGAACCTCAGTAACCTTGAATTACAATTGTGGACCAGATAATAGTGGACTTTGACCATTGCTGCCACTCAAACCCTAATTTCCAGCTTTGCCACAAACCCTCTCTTGACTCTTTGTACTTTGAATTACAGCGATTTGTGATATTTTGTAAAGACATGATGATCGGCTTTTTATCACTTGCTAGAGCCGATGAGCTTTCCATCATGTTCACACAGGCTTCCATACATTTTTCTAAATGAACTCTTTTCTTTGCTGTCATGTTGCATAACTAAATGCAGAGGGTTTCGTCGTTGATTCTGCAGCCTTAGCGAATTGACTGAGCTAGTTTCCCTTTTAGTGAAGTCAGTCCACTGCCCTCATGAAAAAGCCCATCAGTCCAGCCTGTGATGTCTGAACTTTAAACCTTGGTTGCCTTGAAGAATAATTCCCTTGGACAAACGGATCGAAGGAGAGTTGCAGACATGACCTCATCTGACCAGTTTTAAGTATCATGTGGATTTTGCAGGCTGTTGTTCACAGAAATTGGTTACTGAGAAAAACCTATAAATGTGGAAAGGCCTTGAGTCAAAGCCAACAACTGTCTGATAGTGGATGTGGTGACAGTTTATCTCTGGTGGTTCTTGTCTCTTATCTCTTACATTAAAAGTAACCAGAAGTTATTCAGAATTTAGCTGGAATATAAAGATTTGCAGTCCAGGAAAAACGTTTTGTGTAATGTTGCCTTCATGCTGCTCTTGGAAAACTGAAAACGAAGCGTTTTCTCTCATATTCAACGATCTATATCGCATCTCACCACTTTCACTTTTTTTCTTGACCCATAAGAGCTGAAGCAACGGATGTAGCTGGATCCAGTGCTGCCACCTGGTTGTGGCCACTTTTGGTACTGCAACAAACAAGAAATCCGTTTGCAACCCAAATAACATTTTCCTACAATAAAGCACTGAAGGAATAGATCCTAAACGCTTCAAGTTCAATCATCCCGAAGTCGTGACATTTTCATGTTTTATTCTATGACAAGAAATACGTAAAAACCAATCACTTCTTTAAGCTTTTACATGTCTTAGAAAACTAGTGACATATGGCTGACTGAGATTGTTGGGGACGTTAAATCTGGCCACAGTCAACATGAAAACCAATCTGCTCCACTTTTATCGTTGTTCTTATCAAGCTGTCAGTAGAAATTAAAGTCATGTTAGTATCTCTTTCCCTCTGCACTTCACATACCTAACATCAGTATGTTAGCGTCCAATAAACAGAGTGATGAAAGGAGTGGACTAGTTGATAAATACATTGGAAAATCAAGCAACAACAATTAGAGGTTTTAGCTTCTGAAAGGTAATGATTTACTGCTTGTTCAGCTTCAGTAATTTCAGACAGTGTATGAAAACAATGACACACTGATGTCTGCGTGACTCACTTTCTGACTCATTTCATCTCCTATCACTTAACACAATCACACACTTTCTTGAAGCCAAACTAAGTCTAATAATGGGACTCATCTGTAGATATTTTTCCATCATTACCGACCGTTGTGGTTTTTCTTTCTGGCCTCTGTGATTAGTGAGAGGTCATTTATGGGAATCTGCTTTGCTCAAATTTGCTTCTCTCTTTGTGTGATTTCAGAACATTACAACATCTGTCACAGGAGATGAACATGAGAAGCACAAAATAACACACTCAGACACACACACACACACACAATATCCTTTAAGGAAATAGACGAGGAGGCTTTCCAGTCACTCAGTAATTAAATGTTTATGTAACAGACCAGCGATGACGGACACAGATACCTGACGATGCCTGAATTAAACATTTATATCTCAAAAATCGCCTCATTAAATATTCTTTTACCACAGTTCCAGTGATGTCATTTATTTTTTTCACTTTTATCTGATTCAAATTTAATCCACAGGAGCCAAATTTTGGCTCGTCACCTTTTTATTTAATCATAAACAAGCTTGTGTTTACGTTAAAGTCCTTACCTGCATTTTTAAAGAAAACAGCATTGCATCTCTATCCATAAATTTTGCATATATGCTTATATCTCTTCCGGTAAAGAGCTATTTCCTGTGCCTCCGCCATGAAAATGCAAAATACTGACACCGTTTTGTTTTGTATTCAGATTTTCTGCTGCAAAACAAGTCAAAAGTCCAGATGTGTGTTGGCTGTTTTTTAAAAAAGATCCTCACTGAAAAGCCAAAAAAAAATCTGCACGTGCCAAAGTAATCACTGTATGAATTACACAGGCTTTGATCAGCAACAATGGAAAGATATTATCACACTTTGCCTTGAGAAAGTAAAACTCTTTCCAGTTAAAGTCCTGTCGTTCAACTGTGCGATGCTCTAAATATGTAAAGGAAGTCAGGTTATTCTTTGAGGATACAGGGTTAATGAGAGTGACAGAGACCTTTAGCGCTGATTTTAGAAATTAGAATTGCCGCCTTGTTGGTGTATCCCTCCGCCAACTACTCATCATGCAGGAATTACGGTCAATATCGCTCCTTGCTGAGTTACAGCTTTGGCCCGAGGTGTTTCACTTCACTTCATTTAACCTTGAAGGCATTTAAATTAGTTATTATTAGTGCATGAAATTGTGCGTTGTGGCCAAAAAACGAGGTCACAGTGCCCTTTGACCTTTGACCACCAAAGTCTAATCAGCTCATCCTTGAATCCTAATGAATGTTTGTATGAAATTTCAAGAAGTTCTGTCGAGGTGATACTGAGCCATTTACAAAAATGGGACGTATGTGCACATCTATCCGTGTGTTTGTGCACACGCGTGTCTTTGCTTCAATCAGGCCACGTAGATATCCACGATGAGGTGCACGAGTGGTTAAACCAACACCAGTTAAAGCTTCTCTTTGACCCACTTACAGCACCTGTTTAATATGGAGCAGAGTCCAACTCATAACCCGGACCTTCATCTGCTAAATGACGATTCGCAACTTACAGTAAAGTCAAAAGGCCCATTTATAAACTGCTTATTATGTTATAATCACTTATCAACTTATAGATTGAGTCTGACTGATGTTGATCAATGTGCAAAGGAAAAATTACAATAAATGTGGAGATGATAAAATAAGTCTATTTTTAAGTGAATAAATTTCTGTTTTGTTGTCAGCCTGACGACTGTTTTGCATCAGTCTGCCATGTTTTAATAAAATGTTCAGGCAATAAAACATTTGTGTTTCTATTAAAGGCAAGTTTATTTATACAGACATGGAAATAAAAAGTTAAACAACATTAAAAATGTTTTAAAAGACAATAAAAAATAAAATGCCACAATGAAAATAAAGATGCGTGAAGAAAAACAAGGGTCAATAAAAAATAAACCCAATATTCAAGACACAGAAGGAAGTGTTTTTTCTTTTGCTTTCTGTGTCAACTCTATCTTCATATGTATGTCAAAGGGCGTAGTTCAATTGTTTACGTCCAATTTGAACTTGACCTTCCTCAAAGGCTTCTCCTTACACAGAGGTCAAGGTGAAATAAGAAAAAACTGATCACTAAATACAAAACAGACATTTAATGCACGATAAGAACACAATATTTTGGAAATATTAATTTTAAAATAAAAAGGTTATATTGTTCCCACATTTATCTTTTTATTTTTCTTAAGAAAACAAACTGTGAGAAGACAAACCTGACTCATCTGCTGAAGGAAACTCAATGTTCCATGTTAGTGAACAGTGCCACCTCATGGACATTTTGCATTGATGCCCCGACCTGAGATTTTTGTTGTGATCATAGGTGAATTGCTCTCTCTCTCTCTCTATATATACATCTATATTAACTCTAAAAGAAGGGATCTGTTTTACAACTTATAAAAGACGCTCATGAAATGATTAAATTGGATGTCGTTCAAGAGTTTTTATGGTTATGGTTTACAATTTGGTACTTTATAGCGTAAGAGTACAGAAATTTGTGACCATTATGTTTGTCACTGCACAACTAAAACCAGAAGAAATTCCAGTACATTTATATAAATGTTTTATCTGACAGTGGTTATGGACCAGACTGCATGTTGTCCTTGTGTTTGCATTGGTTCCCTCCAGTTACTCCAGATTCCTTTCACAGTCCAAAGACATGAACATTAGGTTAACAGCGACTCTAAATTTGCCCGAGTGTGAATGGTTGTGACCTGTCCGACCTCCATTGGGGGGGTGGGGGGCAAGAAAAAACACTATCAAAAAGGACAATAAAATAGGTTTTAGAAAACATGCATTTTATTTTATTATTCATTTTCACTCGTAATAAAAATTGCATTCTTTTCCACTCCAACAGTTTTGTTTTTCTTTAACATTCAGCTCTGTTTGGCCTCTTAATAATCCCTCGTTTTCTTTTGTTGTTTTCTGTAAGACAGACCAGTAGCAGCACTTCTTTTCCTTTTCAAACACCCCTCCCATTATAAATATGTACATGTATAAATGCAAAAGTTCAGTCTGTAAACAGCAGAAATGGAACATCACAAGGCCTTCGCAGTTACATCCAACATGGCTGACCCTTTTCCAATAAAATACTTTTTTTTAAGCAGTGTCTAATTTCTTACTGAGGACCATGACCTCACAGTGACCTCATATTATCCACAGCTTTCTTTTTACACAAAGTTATTTTAGCTATATATTAGAGTCCTGATGTGAGACAGATCAGGTTTTAAATAAAAGACAGGAAAAAAAAGAAAAAAGATGAGTATACACATGCAGAAAAAAAGAAAAGATTCATTAGATGACTGTGGCTTGAGGTTGAAAATTTACTTCAGCTCAGTTTCATGACACAAATGAACCAGTGCTTAACTCCTAAAGTTTTCAGTTTTCTTTAAAAAAGGTGCCCATGATGTTTAGTCAAGATGATCAAGCTTTTTGTGAGCTTACCCTGGAATTTAGGTTTTGTTTAGTTTAGTCAAATTACCACTTATATCAAGTTGGTTGAGTTTCTCTTAAGTGGCTTAAAAGGCATCCAAAGTTTTATCTCAGTAGAAAAATAACAGTGACTATGAATCCAGCAACCAGTGTTTCACCTGCACAGTGCTGTCAACCACATCACAATGACAATCATACAAAATATCAGGAAGTAGCTGCATGGCCCACATTTCAGTCAGCAGCTGCCTTTTAAAGTGCTTTAACAGGGACGGTCAAGATCTGAAACCACAACAACTTCCTCCTTCCTCTCCAGCTCATTATGGTTAGCCGCCAACCTGTAGATCAAACAAATGACCCATCAAATCTGCCCCCTTCTAGGTCCCTTTCCTCAGTGCTTCTACTCCCAGAGTCTTTAGCGACACGTGCACGACTCGGCCACCATGTCCTCCAGCTCCCTGTACTCCACCTTCTTCTTGTGCACAACCAGCACGCTCATGGGCATGTACTTATAAGGCACGCAGGATGGAGGAGGGACGTCTCCGACACCCAGGTCGTTGATGACAGTCTGGATGATGGCGTGGTTGGGGGAATGATAGCCATAGTGGAGGACCCTCGGGCAGTCACCCTGACAGAAACGAGGGTTGTACACAGGTGGGGCGATGAAGTAGTGACCCCAGCCGAGCTCGTCGAAGGAGAGGCGGAATGAGTGGAGCTTGCAGCGGTTCTTGGGCGTGCTGGTTTTGCGTTTGTAGTTGGGGATTTCAGAGATGATGGAGGCAGAGGGGGAGGTGGAGAAAGAGGAGGAGGAAGTGGGGGCGTTTTTCAGAGCATCCAGGGAAGGATCTTTTGCGTCTGAAGAGTCTTTGGAGCGACGGCGGCGGCGAAGCGAAGGGTGCCACTGCCCTGTTCCTCCCATGACGTTTTTCCCTTCAGCCCCCAATAACTCCCCCATCCAGTCCTTCACTTCCCTCTCCTCCTCCAAGTACAGAAGAAGAGATGGCACTTCGAGGTGAGGTTCCTCTCTCCGTCTTGCCCGAAGATGAGTCCACCACCACCAGAGGCTGCTGTCCTCTTCAGCAAGCCCAGGCTCTGTGCACCAGTACTGGGCAGTGAGCGTCAAGTGTCCCCCCGTGCCCTGGTCCTTCCTCTGCAGGACGTGCCCGGTGACATGCGCGGTGATGTCTGTTTCCGTCCACCGCTCGTGGGGCTCCAGGGTAACCAGGCTCTCTGGGCCGAGCGAGGTGATCTGAGCTCTGCAGCGGGGCGGCGGCTCAAGAGCTTGGGTGGTACTTGATGATGTGGTAGAGGAAGGAGAGGAAGGAGAGGATGAAGAGCGGAGGTGGATGAAAGAGGCTCTGATCAGCTGCTCCGAGGGAAGCGTGTCGAGGTTGTACTGCACTGTGAAGGTGTAGTGGTGGTCTGAAGGAGAGATGAAGCATGTTAATACTCACACACTCAGTCCTTTCTTGGCTTCATGACAGAAGTTATCATCATGCCATTACAGGAAAAACAACTACCCAAGTAATGTCTTGTCTTCAGTTACCAATGAACTATGTGTCTGATTTTAATTTTTGGGTTTGTTCCTTTCATACTTGTTCGCTAACCATTTTACTTTTACCTTATTCTTTTCCCCCCCATTTCATGGCAGTTATTTACTGTTTTTTTTTTTCTCCCCAAACTTCCAGGCTTTCCTTGGTAAATGTCACAGTGCTATGAACTGTGGGTAATTCCCCCAGGCAAAGTCTGTAGAAATGTGGTCAAAAAGTGGGACAACCGTAAACCCTCATTTGCTGGGAACCCACCTATAAGTCTAACAATACATTTCAACTCATTGTGCAGTCCAATAAATATTAAACATGAATAAAACCAATTAGCAAGAGAGACCAAGGATAATTTTTTTTACTTTTTGAGCCACTTGCCTCCTTCAGAGCTGAAACTGTACCAATTACACAGGCGTCTTAAGGCTACTGTTAAATTAATATCAGCCTAAATTCCTCTCAGGTTTTATATTAAGCAGGTTTGGTTTCATACCTTCATAGCAGAGAACTCTTAGTTTGTCAGAAACTGCAAGTTAATGGGGCAACAGGTGCTCTTTAGTGAAGAAAGCCTGTTTTAAAAGGATATTCTGATGGGCGCATGGCTGCCATATTTTTTGGGTGGGTGGATTTAAAATAAATTAGTAAAATTAATAATAATAACAGCATGAAATGTGTTTGGAAGGAGTGTATGAAACATAATAGGCTCACGGAGCATTTTTGGACACAAGCCGGAAGTTCACTGACATGTGAAAAAGTTACCCCGTTCCCAAAAGAATAACTTCCGGTCACCAAACTCCGATCCACCTGTTGCGGAGCTGGACCCGGTGTCGGTGCTGTGGGAAACCGATTAGACACAGATGCTTGGGAGATTAGTGAGTTGGCGCTTTCACCTCTGGACGCTGGCAGATAATGCACCGAGGAGGCCGAAGGTCTCAGCAGTCGGACCGTGTTGGAGCCGAACTTCCGGCGCTGCTTGGGCCTCCCGTCCGGTCCCGCCGCACTTTGATACAAACTGAGCATGAACTGCAGGTTCTGGTCGGCTTCCTGCTCGTCCGTCAGCGGCCGGTGGTGCGCGCCCGCGACCCTGGCGCCCTGGTGACCCCGCCGGCTGCACTTCAGCGCGGGATGGCGGCGATGAGCGGCCGTCTTTCGCCCGGACACGACTCCGGTGCAGGTGGAGCCCAAGAGGAGGATAAAACAGGACAGGGCGAAGCCGCGTTTGGCGCGGGTCGCCCACATGTTGGTTATAAAAGCCCTGGTGCTAGTGAGCTCCACCGAAGAGGCTATAACTGGCAACCATCCTCAGCACGGCCGAGGGCGCGACTTACAGCCTCACCTGTTCACCGGCCATTTTGACCATCGACTTTCTGAAATTGACGGCGACCCCAATTAACCCTTTGGGTGTGCGCGTGCCGCCCACAGGAGCGCGAGGAAGCCACGTGATTGGTGCGTAACTGTGATTCCAATGATTTCCCATTCATTCATATTTTTTTTGTGTGTGTGTTTACACAAATATATATTTTACACGTTTATTTTATTTTTTTGTTCTCTATTTATTTAAATGAGGGCAATTTCCAAATTGGTTTGCATACTTTTATTTTTGTTTTCTGATATATAGTTGTCATAGACTACAGTTTGAGGAGATATTTTTATATATTCTGTTTATATTTATTGTTTTATCTTATATATTTTATATATTTTTTACTGTTGGCTTTTCTGCTATATTTCTAATCTTAAGGGAGCAACTGTAACAACCTAATTTATCCCTGGGCATCAATGAAATATTCTGATTCAGATACGGTATTCCACTGTATCCTGCTTTATAGAGATGATGTATTTTTGTAGTATCCATAGTTTAGAGATTCATTTTAATTGTGTAAACTTTAAGACAATCAGCATAATTAATAAGGATGAAAAATTCCAGGTTTAATTTGTGAAAAACAAACTGTGCCTAAATCTGATTGCAACTGGAAATAGCCAGGTACATTTAATAAGTTAAAATACATTAGTTACTTTGACTAAGAATTAGTTTTGATAAATTCTTGAGCTTCATATTGAGGTAGTTTTAGAAGTTAAAAAAGTTGCAAACAAATCCTTTTTTTTTCTCTCCAAAGCTTTTTCAGCATTTTCAGCAGTTTTCTTCAATCATTTTTAGCCGTTTGCTCGATCAATAACTGTCATCTGTAAAAGTTTTTGGGCTTTGTGGACTTTAGACACCACGGTTGTGCCTTGGTGTTTGGAAATCTGTAGATCTTTTGTTGATCACATTGGCGCCATCAGGTGGTGGAATGACACCGCTGCACCAGTTATGACATTTTTCTGCAAAGAAAAACTTGAAAAAGAATGAGTAGAAATATGTTGTAATTCTAAAAAAGTGGCATGTCCTGAGTTCCTGGAGTAAAAAAAGACTCCAAGATGATAGTAACATGACTCAGTTACGGCAGTCGGTGTAATTTGTGACTTGCCCTCTTGGTCTTTGCCACCATCTTGCATCTTTTTTTGCACTGTGGTGCAGTTTTTGTATTTAGACAACTCCCAGACTTTGGCTATTTTTGAAGAATTTGATTGCAGTGTTTCCATATGTTGTTTGTTTGTACTTGGATAATTTGAAGCCTCTGGATCATTGAGCTTCTGGTGAGTTGTTCTCTACACAGGCACGAGTTGAACGTACGACATCCCCAGAGCACAAAGCCACCGGCCATGACTGTCACCGGTGTGAAGGCATAAAACCGTTCTGTCCAAAACAAACTTCTCATGGTCTGGACGAAAGGTGAGATGTCTGGGCATGTTCACATCTGTCTCCCTTTCTCTTTGATTCTCTCTATCTGTCCCTCTTGTTCTCTCTCTCTCGACACATGCGAAGATAGTCACTCGTTCACACAAACACACACACACTCAAATAAGTGGCACTGCAGCATGGTGACATTCCACAACAGTGATTATCTCCAATCCCGATCTTCTCAGTCTGTACAGAGACTGTGGGAAAACAGAAAATGTCCATAAGAGCTGCTGAGGCTAAAACACACTTTAATGCTTATTCCAGGCAGAAATTCCCTCATAAAAGCAGAAGCAGCTGGCTCACCTTCAACTTTAAAAACCTTTCTTGTGTAGAAAGCTTAACTTTGAAATTTGGGCTGAATGACTGCACCTAATTTTAGCATTTTATATGTTGTAATGCAGCTTTGGCATCTATCCAGGGAAGTTTATTTACAAAAAGGACACATTTTTGAAGATAACTTGTTCCTTCATAGGGGAAAATCACCCGCTGCCTGCAGTTGCCATCTTTCACAACAGATTATGAGAAACAGTTATTTCTCCCAAATCTCCCATTAGTGTTTAGAGTGTGCAGCAACATAGCAATGGTTACACCCCTGCTAGCCTTGTAGCCACATCATTTAAATAATCTAAATTATCTTTTTTTTTTTTTTTTAGTGTTTGGAGTAGGTCATTAACAAGTGTAATCAGAAGTCTACTAGCGGTCCATGAATGTTTCCCATAATTGGAAAAGTGGGTGGTTAAGTGTTTACTAGTACACATAGCTATGAATTTTCACCAAAATCCCAACTCAATGTCCACTTTCTAGCCTTTTCTAGAGCTTTCGAGCCTAAATCATAAAGTTTTTATTGGGGCTTGAAGGTGTTTATTTATCATGTCTAGGGAAAGCTCAAAAGCAGAACATGTGTTCAGCTTGTTTTGTTTTTTAATGGTTAAGAAAACTTTTGCTGATAAATGCTTTAAATATAACCCTCCACTAATCAGAGAAGTATAAATAAAAGAAACAGATGACTATATAAAGATAGAATAATTAATCCCGGCTGCTAAGACTTTGTTGATGCCATCATCCATCATTATAACATTATCTATCATCTCATCAAATGTACTGTCTGCTCCATTAGGGCCAGATACATCTTATAGAATAACTTAAAGAAACATAATTATTGATATTAAATTGTTGCAAGAGAGCTT
Source organism: Rachycentron canadum (assembly GCA_038496675.1). Taxonomy (NCBI): domain Eukaryota; kingdom Metazoa; phylum Chordata; class Actinopteri; order Carangiformes; family Rachycentridae; genus Rachycentron; species Rachycentron canadum. The sequence goes on along the minus strand of CM076670.1, from coordinate 2,487,147 downwards.
AAATAAACTCACACAAATTGTGTAACTATAGGTGATTATCACTGGGGCAGAAAATTAACAAAAAATGGCAGCAGGTTCGTCTTATATAACACTCGTGAGAGCTTGTAATTGTGTGTTTAAATGAGTCTTAATATGGTGGTTGGACAAGCAGACTGGTATGATTGGTAAGGCTTCAGAAATGTGTGGGACGTGATACCAATTGTTGTTGTTGGCCCTTAGGCTCATGTCCTGTAGGTGCTCGTGCTGAAGGTCTGCAAAACCCTTAGTTTGGATGAATGAGGGCTTTGACAATCTTTTCTTTCACTTCACGAAATGAGAGTTACAGCAGTTTGTTCACTCTGTAATAGCCTTGGTTCAGGTGTGGCTGGGGTCAAAATGTTTTTCAGTAGATAACTACTCACTTGAATTTTTAAGCCTTATTTGGGTGGGAAAAAGGCAGCTCATCATCACACAAATAAGTTGACCATAACAACATTCAGCTGAAATATCTCAATTTTCAGAGCCCAAAACTGTTTAGAAGCAGAAATATGAAGTACTCTACTTTCTAGTCCACTACATTTATCTGCCACAGTTACAAGTTACTGTACAAATGTAAGATGTTTGCATACAACACATATGAAGAATAGAGATGCAATTGTAATTTTGTTAGCAACTACTCACTTGAATTTTTAAACCTTATACACATAGGCAAAGACTGTTAAAACTAATATTAGCAATAATAATAATAACAGAACAGAAAATTAAAAATAAAATCAAATGGTATATTAGATGTGGATGATTAGATATGGAGATGAAAGTTAAGCTATAATATTGAGTTTGTCATCAGTTAATTATGTTTTTGTGTCTCTATTTGCCTGCCTGATGTTATTACAATACAGCGGTTGTTGTCCTGCCAGCCCCTCCCCCAACGTTTCTGATTGGATACATGTTTCCAGAACCTCTCTGCTATTGGAAGACAATTCTGTCAATCACATCCCCGCTGTTCGAATAGTGGGAGGGGCCTGTCTTGCCTCGTTTTGGGGAAAGTTTTACCAAAGTTTGCAGCTGCGTCAAGTGCGCGACTGCTACCCCGGAAACATTTGATTTATTTGTCACAATAAAAGCGGCAAACGTTCCTCTTTTTGGGGAAGTAAGATGGTCGGTAGCCTGCATTGCTAAAATAAACAATCGGTAGAATTGCGTGATAAAATACAAAGCGAGATTAAAACCCTAAGACAAGCTAACGAGCTAACTTTTCGTGAACGGTTAAACTCGTTGACCGGAAGTGGAGAGCGACAGCTTGAGCAGTTTCGACGAGCTTGACGCGGGATAAAACTTTCTGCCCTCCCCCTCTTCCACTCACTCCCTCCGAGCCTCCACATTTCCATCCATCCGCTCGTTGTTGTCGCTACAGCGGTGATGGAGAAGCCGAGGGGCCGCTACCGGCGCCGCTAAGCTAGCAACGACTCAGCCGGGCTAACGCACACCGAGGGTCGGACAGAGGAGGGAGCAGGGGAGACGAAGAGAAATAACGGATAACGGAGCCGGCGGGAGAGGATGGAAACGGTGGAGCAGCTCGTCTCTTTCCACCACATTCAGGTCCAGTTGTGCGGGGGCGCGCCTTGGGGGTTCACCCTGAAAGGAGGACTGGAGCACGGCGAGCCGCTCATCATCACCAAAGTAAGTTAACGGCAGCGGTTCGTCACAGTTTGTATTAATCTGAAATATCTCAGTTAACAAACCTCAAAACCTCCTGGAAGCAGCAGTCATGTTTAACCAAGCGCATACATGAACTCTACTTATTTTATAGACTTTAAAAGTCACTGCATTTCTCTGACTGTTACTTTAGAGATATAACATGTTTGCATTCAACACAACACATGTGAATAACTAATATTTTTGCTTATAATATGAGAGTAAATAATAAAATAATATCAGTGTCAGTGTTGTTTTGTCTGAGTCCACCAGCCTGAAGAAATTCACTTTTATTGCACGTTTGGCAAAGAAATGCATCAAAACATTGATGTTTTTGCTTTGATTATCAAAATAGTTTCCAATTAATTCTGGATCAATTGATGAATCAGTTAATGTGCTGCTCATTTAGCTCCACCCAGAGATAAATGGTTAGTGATTGACCTTCATCCTCCCAGATGTGAGGGTTTTTGCAAACAAATCACTTTGGGCTCTGATGAATTGTGATGGAATTTCTCGCTATTTTTAAACATATATATATTTTTTTTAAAATCCAACCATCTATCATTTTAATTAGAAAAACCAAACAATCGGGATAAAGAAAATAACCATCAGTTTTTAGCTATGACTTAGCCCCGTATCAGCCAACAACAGTTCTGCTTATACAGTAATGCACAATGATATAATGTACAATGGTTGTGTCGGTCTACAGTACTCGGAGAGAGTTATATTTATTGTTTTAGCGTCGTATTTGCATAGTATCATTTGTATTTTTATAAGTATGTGGTTGTTGCAACACTGCAGCTCCACCAAAACAGCAATTGTGGTGAGTTTGCAGACTTGTAAGACTGCTCCCACATTTCAGTCTGGATGCTGGCCACTTGGTTTAAACTTTTCAACTCAAAAAAAAAACAAAAAAACAACCATTTTACAAACTGCTTTTTTCTCCCCCTGCACCTTCCTACACTTGAGCTTTGTAGCTTCACTCTTCCTCCTCCTCTTCTGCAGAGAGTAAAAAGTTATTGCCCATAGCTAAGGCAAATATCCGGTGGTTGATGTTTGTCAGCTGTCACTGTCTATGAATAAAAAGAGCCTTCCTACATAATCTGATGCAGCGGTTGGGTTCTCAAACTTGGAGGTCAAAGGGTTCCCACAGGGGTGCTAAACGGGGTTCCCTCAGGGGATCCCTGGCGAAACAAGGCTCTGTTCATCTTCATGTTACTTCATTCGCTGCACGGTTTAAAAAAAAAAAAGCCTCATGTGTCGACAGACGAGTAAAGCCACTTCAGTTGGGCGTCTGTGGGATGTGGGAGCCCTTGCACTGAAAGGTTTGTCCCATATCTTTTAGCTTATTGACCCTTTTTGCAGGAGCTTCCACTGAGAGCGTCCTCGTGAGTTGGGAGTTGATAGATGTGCAGAATGACTGTGCTGTTATTTCTGCAGGGCTGTAAGAGGTGAGTGTTTCTCTCAGGTGTGAGCACTGGGGAAGTCTGAAGGCTTTGTAAGTAGATTTAGTGCCTGCTTATAGATTTTGACGTGACCTCGTCCTGAGCGATAAAGTCGCGGGGGCCGCTGTTTCCTCCCGGCCTCTTCTCACGGTCTCACGCTGCGGGCGGTGAGCTGCTGGAAATAAGGAGGGTGTCTTTTGAATTACTGCAAGTAATTATTGGTGTGTGTTCTGCTGGGGGTGGTCTCTCTCTCTCTCTCTCTCTCTCTCTCTCTTTCTCTCTTTCTTTCTCTTTCTCTTCTTTCTGTGTGTGTGTGTTCAGTCCAGTGCATAAGTAGGCCGAGTGACATGCAACCTCTGCTCTCTCTCTCTCTCTTTTTCCCTCTTTCCCTCACTGTCTCTCGCCCACGCTGTTGAGAAGTCGCAGCAGCAGCAGTGGCGGTGGTGTAAATGTTGGCCGGTGTGCATCCATATTCACCACAGCGCCACAGCGGGGAATGGAAAAGCCTGGCTCAGTCATCTGGAAACACACACACACTAAGTCACACACACATTAAGTCACACACACACACACACACACACACACACACACACACACACACACACTAGGTCACACACAGTAACACAGCCCCTGGGAAAATGTGACCGGGACTGCTACAGGAGATAAAAATCAAAACCGTGGTCTATGGCTGTTTTGTGTCCAGTGGCTAGTTAAACTCATACACACACACACACACACACACACACACACACACACACACACACACAAAATGAAGTAGCCCAGGCGGTGAGCTCTGAACTGGGAACTGTGGTGCAGAAAAGTGTTTAATGATTAGGTGTTATGTCCTTGAAGGAAAGCTGAGAAAGACGGGAGCACAGAGGGACAGTAAAGATGAGGTGTGTGTGTGTGTGTGTGTGTGTGTGTGTGTGTGTGTGTGTGTGTGTGTGTGAGTGAAAGACAAGAGTGTTTAATATGTTTTAGGTTTAATGAGGGTGAGAGTTTCCATCAGCCTTCAAACAGGGCTTTACAGCGTCTGAATGGACCACAGCTGAATACCGTCATAATCCCCTCACTTCCGATAAGAGAGGGATGAACAAATGTGTGTGTGTTTGAGTTGGATTCAACCAAAAAAGTTGGTAGATTTAGTGGCTAATTTTAATGTAAGACTTTATTGATCCCTGGGGGAAATTCACATGCATGAATCACGCACGTCAGATATCAAGATTTGCAGGTAAAAGCCCCTGAAATCTGTTGAGTTTCAGGGTAAATTGGGGATAGGGCTTGAATTAGGGTTAGTTAGGGTTGAGGTTAAGTTAACTAACACTAGGACTCTTTCTGAAGACATTCATTGTGTTGCACTCAGTTGTTCCCGTGAAAAGTGGCACAAGTAGTTGCATACCAACTAGAGAGAAGCTGCCAATCGTGGTGTTAAGTGGGTGTTGATGTCACATTGTCGGTTTTGGAAAGTTACAGAAATGGTTGGACACCAATCTGACGTTTGAAGGTGTCGGGGCAGCAGGTTAGGAGTCCGTCCATCCATCCGTCCATCCGTCCATCCATCCGTCCATCCATCCGTCCATCCATCCGTCCATCCATAGTCAATAATCAAAGTACTTGTTACTTCCACCTGTGTGATATAATTACTTAGCCCAGATTGATGTCGGATTATTGCTGTTATTTGAGGAAGTTGTGGACATAGGTGTAAGACACAGTGTGTATGAATGTGGCAACTGCCTTTTCAGGATGTTCATGTTTTGGGGAGTGTGTCTGCTGCTGGAGGGGGGAGGGGGGCGTTCCCAGTCTGAGACAGCAGAGGGATATAAGCCATTTGGTCAACATTCCTCCTGGAGCATAACTAATTACTACTGTGTGTGTGTGTGTGTGTGTGTGTGTGTGTGTGTGTGTGTGTGTGTGTGTGTGTGTGTGTGTGCGACTATACCTGTGTGTTATCCCCACACATGTAATTCTCTTAATTGAGCACTCGGTTTTCTTGCAGTCAACTATTGGTGAGTTAAGGGTTTTATCTGCTCAAAAAGTCAGGCTTTAGCTTTGATGCTCATTCCACCGTTGAGTGAGTCCGACTGCCAGCCTGTTGGCAAGTTATTAGCCAGTCAGTCAAGTTATTAAACGCTTAAGTCAGTTCAGTTATTAGTTATGTTATTAGTCTGTTGGGAAGGTTATTAGCCAGCCAGTTACGTTGTTAGCTTAAGAGGGTTGGAAGCTAAATAAGATGTGTTTCCATGTTTTGCTGAAGATGTTTGAAATCTCTTGTTGCACAATTTCACCTCAGCTGAATTCAAACAGGCCTCTCTACATGTGGACATGAAGCCTGTTGTGGACGAGTGGAGAAGAGTTTTAGCTGTTTTCTATTTGTGGTTGAATGTTTTTTTGCTTCCTCTTCTTCTCCGGTCGGACGCCGGGGAGGATTCCTACAGAGGGTGTTTCAGGCCGGGAGCTCGGTTCAGTCAGAACAGGCAGCATCAAGATGAAGAGGATGATAATCTTCCTCCTTTCGCCCCGCTACTGTTGACAGGAGCAGAAATCCAGGGATTTTACAACAGAATGTTTTGACATGTGGTCAAAGGTATGCAACCAAATGTCCTGGGTCGGTAAACAGCTCTGTGTGTCTGTGTTTGTGCAAGTGTGTGTGTGTGTGTGTTATACCCTGCATTCCTGTAAAGGTAGCCTCCAGTAGCAATCTTCTCTGCGGGGGGTAGTTGAGGATGCCATCAGATAGAGATGCTATTGTCCCTACTATGTGTGTGTGTGTGTTTCCATTGCCTCTGCCCCGACTTGCTTTTCTAACTGTCCTAACTAACCAAAAACATATGTCGCACAGCAACACAGTACACAATAGAGCATATTGATGAGAGAGGAGGAGAGAAAGAAAAAGTGTGTTCGTGTTTCCAAGAAATTGCATTTTCATTTTCGAGGACGACGGAAAAGGAACATTCAGTTAACATTCAGTTCATTTTTGATAATTATTTAATCATATCAAGTCATTTATGAAGCAAAAATGCCCAAAAAAGTGCCCAGTTCCTGCTTCTGTAACAGAAAACTTGAGCTGTTGGGTCAGACTAAACAAACATCTGTGGGAAAACATCTGTGTGGTCGTTTTTTCACGACTTCTCAAGCAGATAGAAACAAGAAATAAAGAACTTTCTAGATTAGATAGATTTTTAAAAAATGTTGATGAACATTAGGGTAAAAGAAGCGATTTACAATAAAAGCCAAAGGTTTAAGGTCTCAGGTGGTTTTTATTTCATGTCTCTATCTGCTTCAGATGCTGAGAAATAGAGGTTTTAGTGTCAGAGTTGCATCAGTTAAATCTTTACCTCTAACTAGGAGTGATACTGGCTTGCCAATCTTCCTCCTCCTCCTCCTCATCTGTCATGTCTCGCTCTGAGCCTTGAGTAGCTGGATAGGAGCCTAGTAGGTTGAAGACAGTGTCTGAATCTTTTAAGTCGTTTTAGTAAATTGTTGTTCAGTTCCCATCCAGGTAACGGCAGTAATCTGCTCCAGCGTCGCTCCCGTCGCTCAGGTCGCTCGCCAATGTCCAAACGGCAACTTTAAAAACACTTCTGTGTCTAAAACCACAGAAAAAACCTTCTAGACATGGGCTTCAGGGAGTAACGGTGCATTTCATCTGTCACATGTCTTAAAAACATGTCGTATCTGGTTGAAAATAAAATGTGTTTCATAGGACGGTGCTTGTACTTGAGGTGGGTTTGGGGTGGTCAGTGGATATTTGATGAGAATATTACTCCCACGTCCCACCAACTGTCAAAAGCTAAAAGATACTCAACTTTAGATGATATTAAAATAAAGAAAAACAACAAAACGTCATGTTTGAGCAGCTGGAACCAGATTATCTCCTGATAAATGACACAAACACTTAAGTTTGATGTGATCTCAGCTTGTCTTTGTACTGAAGTTGTGTGTTTTTTTGCCAAATCCAGGAAATGACATGTCAAATCAAGTAACTTTATCCCATCCATCCATTCAATTATTGCTATAAATCAGTGCTCTGAAACAATACCCACAATGCACTTCTACATCCAAGGATTACACAGAATTAGTGGTAAAACCTTTGATGACTGACAAACGTTGTGGACTCTGTCCTTGTTTGCTGTGTATTGTTGTATATAACCTTATTGGGAGGCACAGCTGCTGTAAACTGTCTTAAAGAAGAAACGAAAGCTTGAGTCCTGGGCCACAGATTCAGTTTTCAGTCATCAGATGATGTGTTTTTAGTTACTTGTCCTCGTGAGGCCGTTGTCATCCAGTGTTGGGAAACTTAAAAATCTCCCACCACATGAAACGAGTCTATCCTCAAACATTAATGCAAGAAGCCGATGGAAAGATAACTTCATGAAGGCATGAAGGACGAAGAAAAGGAGGAGGGAGAGGTAGAAACATGACGGAGTGATGGAGCAGAGTCGCCACACCAAGCGGTGGTGGGTTGTTGAGATAAATAATCGTGGGTGGATCAGTTGTAGGAGCCTGAAGCTTGTGAATAGGTGAAGTTACAGGCCCCGTGTGTGTGTTTCCAGACATGGCCTTAAAGAAACAGCTAGAGGCTCCTCAGATCAGAGATAGGGACATTCCAGCCCCACCCTAACACACACACACACACACACACACACACACACACACACACACACACACACACACACACTGGAATAGCAACCCCTCTTTGTGTAAGCACATCAATACAGTGACCTCAACCTTATTGCAGTTGCAGTATGTGTGATACTAAAGATACATGGGAGATAAAGTGTGTGTGTGTGTTTGTGTGTTTGTGTGTGTGTGTGTGTGTGTGTGTGTTGGGGGTGAAGAAGTCCTGACCTGAGGCCGCTGCAGTTGTTATTGTTTTTGTCCCGGCCTTCTGCAAAGCCCCCCCCCCCTTTTTACCCTCTCACTCGGGTGGGCAGGGGGGCAACACACACACACACACACACACACACCTCAGCCATGTTTGCTGATTTGCAGCTTTTAACCTGGTGGTTTACGGAGGTGAAGCGAACCCCCTTCAAGGACCTCTGGGCGTCCGCGGACCCCATTTTGAGAACCCCTGTGCAAAGAGTTTGCCCGGGGTCTTTGGTCCCACCTTGTTCCTGGTTTTGGTTTCTCTTTAATAACATTTTCCACCAGCGGCGATTACGTTTAACGCTTCGACATCAGAGGCAGTTTCCGAGTCATTAGGTTGGATGAAGACGGGCTGTTAGAGGCATCGTGTGTGTGTGTGTGTGTGTGTGTGTGTGTGTGTGTGTGTGTGCGCGCGCATCTGTATTTATGTTTACAGTTTATTGCAACGTGGCGATGCCTCAAACCAAAGAATGTACCACACACAGACACACACACACACACACAGACACACACACACATTCCACGATGCAATGTGGTCCGTTCTCGTCGCTGCCCTGGCGAGTCGACTCCAGTTTGAGGTCCAACTTGACACAAAACTCTCTTTGTGTACTGGATCCTCTCTCGTCGTCGTCCCTCCCGTCTGCCCTCGGTGGCGTCTGACGGAGACATCCTTTCATCCCTCAGCCCCCCCCCCCCACCACCACCACCACCACCCTCTGCAGACTCCGTGGACCTTCAGTGGGATTTGGCCGGTCACGCTCTCTCCTGGTTAGACGTGGGGCCGGTGGAAAAGTTTGTGGGTGCAGAGAGGAGCAGGGCAGCTCCGGGTGGTGTTGTCTTCTTCTTGGTTTGGATTCGTGAGCGGTTTTCCCAATTTGTTTATCCATCTTGAGTGAATTTTGAGCTGCTGATGATCAATTTTCAATCTGTCTCTTCCCATAAATCAGAGGAATTTAGTTTCTTTGACTGAATTTCTTTTCATCTTTTCATAAGGAAACCATTTGAACCAAACTTAGCCTGAATACTCCACTGAAATCCAGACTAATTACTATAACAGTAATTATAATAATTTCAGGATGATGAATTAAAATGATAAAATGAACTGTTTTGAAACATTTAAAAAACATTTAAAGGATTTTGTGACAATGATGATATAAAGTGCAACAATGAAGTGAAACATTAGATTTTAAAATAACAAATCAATAAAATGAGAAACAGGAGAATATAATGATAAATAATAGATTTGAGACGTTAAGAGTAGATTTATACCCTGAGAGCCCAGGCACGCCAATAAGTGTATCTTTAAAAGGGATTTAAATTAAATTAACTGAACTATTTTTCATGGCATCATAGCCACAGCTGTGATAAATGTGCTGCCTTAAAATGAATTAGAAATGACAGAAAATGCTTTAAATAATCTGGAATCTCATTTTATCTGAATTTCAGTCTTTTCTCAGGACAATAAAGCATCAAACCTTTGAGGGAAACGTGCGGAGGCACCACTGAGTTTGGTCAAAGAGTAGAGGGAGTGTCAGGGTGAGATAAGGTTGGATGAGAGAGTGAAAATGGAGGAAAGATGGATGAACAGAGGGAGGGAAAAGAAATGCAAGGAGGACGGCAGATGAGGGTGGATTAAAGAGGATATGAAGGTAAATGAGAGGAAAAGACGAAAACAAGACGTATCATGTATAAAAATATGGCAGAAGTGATTTGAGCGAAAGTAGAAAGCAGACAAGAGGAGGGTGGGGGTTGTCTTTAGCTGCTTTAGCTCTAGGCTGATAGATGGATTATAGATGGATGCAGAGATAATAGATGAAAAGATAGAGGAGGTGGAAAAGACAGATCAGCTGGGGCAGAGTTCATGGTTTCAGATTTCTGGACACTCGGTTGCCAGATTGATGCTTTCCTGTCCTGCCTTTTTGTCTGCTGTTATGAGTCCTTCAACAAGTTGGCAGCTGTGTTTATCCACTCAGTTTGGACTCAGTTTGAAAAGGTTAACTCTGTTTCTCAAAACCTAACACCAATCGGGATGATGTGTTGTAAAGATTTACAAATAGAGGAGAAAAAAAAAAAAAGGGCTCTTGTTGGTGTTTTCAAACTCAAAAATATTAAATGCCTCCTCCGCCCGTTAGTCCTGATGGAAATCCTGTGACATGACAATAGTTACAACAAATATGTTTTTATCTGAGGCAGATTCCTCATGTCCATAAGCCTTCTATATAAATAATAAGCAAAAATTAAGATTAAAGGTACCCTATGTAGTTTTTTTGTACACAAAATAAAGTCAACATTTCTCAACAATACACATAGTGTGTCCTTAAGGGCCTAAAAAACAGATGTTGAATACATTTCCTTCTTTAACAAACATCTTCTTCTGTCCTGGCTTTTGCCGCTGTGTCGTTATATTTATCGGCACTTTACGACAAATATCTTTTTATCTGTGGCACATTTACATTGTTCCTCTGAAAACTGGCTTTAAATATTCAGGCTTAAATAAGCAAAAATTTGGATTAAAGGTCCCCCTTGCAGTTTTCATGTAAACAAAATAAAGTCAATGTCTCTTACCAAATCACATAATGTCCTCAAGGCCTAAAAAAACATGTTGAATGCATTTCCTTAAGAAAATAAGAGTCTTTGAACTTTTATTGTTTACATCCATGTTTGCTAGTTGCTGCCACTAAATACATTTCCTCCCTTTTTTATGCTTCTATTCAGTTTGCACATAAAAAGATTTGAGTGGAGACACTGGAAATTCATGAGAAAAATAAAAAATCAACTAAATTTATGACTCAAAAGGCGCCGCTGCCATTTTTACGTCTTGTTTTTCCCATATTTTTTGACCGTTCATGGCTCTCCTTTAATCAAATCTGGCAAAGTAGCTTTGATCTGACATAAGTAAAAATATACACAACGAACCCCCATAAACACACAAAAACGCACATCCAGTCGCGAACCCACACCAGACACTGAGGACAAGACGGTGAGGTCATTTAGTGCAGATTAAGAAGTTAATATTTCACCATTATTTAAGTGTGTGTGTGTATCCCTTTATCTTTTGCACACACACACACTCTAACACAAAGTCTTTTTTTTTTTGACATTGATGGATCAATCCAGTCCATCTCAGCTCCCAACAGGCCGCTGACCTTTTAACCTTTGCTTTTGTCAGTGCTGGTCACCGGATCTAATGGCTTCCATACTCCACCAGAAACACACAGTCAGGGGTGTGTTTGTGTGTGTGTACATGGGTTAGAGCTGTTTATTTTGTGTTGCAAACAATCCCAAAAACCAAAGATATTGAATTAACTATCATGTACGACAAAGAGCTAATGGCTAATCCTCATAAATGACAAACTTGGGCTTTAGAAATAACTTAAACACGTGTTTCTCTGTGCGTCCACTCATCAATTATCAATTAATTTTCTGAGGCTCCAAAAAACACAGCAAATTTCCTCATTAGTACAAAGAGGAGTTTATTTCAAAAAGCAGCTCATTTTAGTCCCATATGACTGAACATTTGAGTCTTTATGAGCCAATATATGTTCTATGTTTTCACAACAACACAACAACAACAACAACATCCTCAGCAGTTGTCTAATTAATTTGAAACCTTGTGTGTCACTGGTTGTCGTCACACAGACACAGTGTGTGTCATACATCTGCACGGGTGTTGGGAAAACACTGCTTTCCTGCTTGTGTGTGTCATATTTTATGACTAGATTATGTTTCAAACATCACAAGAAGAGTTAAATAACCAGAAGAGAACACTGTTTGCTTTGTGTGTGTTTTTGTGTTATATGTGTGTGACTTCAACGTGTGTGTGTGTGTGTCTGTGTCTGTGTCTGTGTGTGTGTGTGTGTGTGTGTGTGTGTGTGTGTGAAAACTAGAATTTAACACTTTCTTTGTGTGTGTAACTGTCACTTGAGTTAATGAATAAAGTGAAGTGTCACTGAGTGTTGGTCTTATGTTGGATTAGAAGGAGCCAGTGTTTTGTGTGTGTGTGTGTGTGTGTGGGGGGGGGTTTGTTGTGGTGGATTATGGGAGTTGGAGGCTGGCTGTATTTTATGATGTATAGATCTACTTGACGGCTCAGGGTTAAGGTTCGACAGGTTGGCGTTTGCTCAGGGTCGGGGGTTACCGGGGCACTGCTGCGCTCCCTCTCTGAGGATTCTGGGTAGAGGTGCTTTGATGTGGCCCGGCCGCTCAGAGTCTGTAATGAGGGGCTTGTTTTCACAGATTAAGTGGGGGTTTTAACGGTATTACTGAAGCTTTGGGAGGTAAGAACATCTTTGGCGTGAAGCAGTGGGGTTTCTGCACTGGATTTCCCAAAGATCACCTGTCAATCAAACTCCGTGGGCGGCAAAGTCATGTCTGTTTTCTTTGAATTTTCAGGGTTTTTTTCAAGTTATTTCTTCTCTTGGCCTTTTCATCCTTGGCTCAGCTCTTCATTTAGAGGTGTTATCTTGCTGGGAAGGAAGGAAAATTATATCAATCTGAAAGTTAAAGCGTGGATGAAAAAACAAAGTTTAAAGTAACGGCAAAGTGGTTTTAATATGGTGAACTGATCGACGTGATCTGTTTACTGGATCCATACAAGGATTGGAGGCTCTGACACTTTTACAGGAGCAACAACCCGGGGATTATACACATCAGATTTGTTTTAGCAGTTAGCACAGTGGCTAACAGTGTCCTCAGTCCGAACAGAAAGGAAAACCCAACCTGCATTGGAAAAGGGATGAATCAGCTTTTATTAGTGGGTTTATCTGTGGTCAGAAAACCCTTTTTAAAGACACTAAGTTTGGTGGAAAAGGCATCAAACCGCATCTCATTACTCACTAAGGTTGTCTCCAGCGGTGGAAAGCTCTGATGCTCGTCTGGAGCTGTAGGCTAACTTCAAACTCTGGAGGAATCTGCTATTTTATGTTTGACTGAGGGCGGACCAGACACTACACTGACTCACAAAACATCTAGTGAAGTGGCAAAACATCCATCACATTGTGTTTTTCCTTTAAACCCTGTTCCAACGTGCCTCTTTTAGAAAATATGAGTCTAAAATAACTTTCTGACCAAATCACATTACACACTGCAGCTTTAAGAAGCTAATGACATTAAAAATGGCATTGAACTTCATTTATTTGCTCTTTTATAATATGAAGTAAAGCTTTTGTAAAGGCTGCAGTGGTGGATGGTTCCTGCTCTTTGTGCATTTAGTTTCAGTCTGATTTGGCGCCTCAGTCGTGAACTGTGTGTTTTTTCTTTTTGCCTATGTGTGATGGAGCTAAGCAGGAAAACAAGTATCGCTACAGTTTTTGGCACTTTTTCGATGTGGGTGAGGGTGAGGAGGCTTTTTAATTTGAATTTAAAATATTTAGTCTCGTCCTGGGAGTGCAGCTAATAAAAATATACGAGTGGAGGAGACCCACCAGAAAGCGGCCCCGGCTCATTTTAAATAATTAGTGAAAATATTCTGGATCAAAAACAAACACGAGAAACCACTGAGTGTTTAGATTTATATATAGGTTTGTATATAAGTGGAGAAACAGTTGAACTGTCTTCAATAAATGACGCATTACTTAGCAGGATGGAAAGTATGGCCGGCGTTGTTCTTTATTATGTTTTCCAAAGGTATGTACCCTCACAACCTCTCCTACCAGCCCACAGTGCGTCCTCCTCTGTGTTTCCTCCACCACCACCTGTCGTTATTAACAGGGTTTGAATTGCAGGGAGGTTTTGGGGGGTGATTAAGGCCTGGAACCCCCCAAGAGAGGTAAAAACAACAGTTACCCATTTACTTACCTATTATTTCCTATATTCATGTCTGGAAAAGAACTTGAGAGTGCTGCTGTTTTGTTTACTTCTGATAATCTGCTGCCTCACATCAAACAAACTAACAGGTAAAAAAAATAAAATAAGTAGTTTTTTTTGTGTCTGCTCTTGGTTATTGTGATATTGTTTATATACGTATGGTTCTCCCACCAATCTGAAAGCTCTTGGCGCCGTATATCACAGTATATATCATGACAGTTTCTAGGAAACGTTGGGATGGACCCTTCTTCCACCACAGTTAGTGGGTGTACTCAGGTTTTTTAAACACAGGTAAACCCGCTGATAAAAGCCGATTGTCCCCCTTTTCTACTGCCGGTCAAGTTTTCTGGTAGTGAGCCACTAGCCTCGGTGCTAACTGATAAAACAGATGTGCCTCATCTCTCATCCTCAGGTTGTCGCTCCTGTAAAAGAGTCGAAGCCTCTGCGTGAGACCCTTTGATCGGTGATTGTGTCTTTTTTTTAAATGTAAGACAAGAAGAGTTTATTTGTGTAGCACATGGTCATTTAATGTGCTTAACAGAAATAAGAGACAAAAGCCAGTAACTGTTTGGGCTGATTCGATCCATTGGGAGCTGGTTCCAGCTGTGACTTTATATACTATAACTGACCAGCTCCTGCAGATGTTGGTCTATTAGACTCATATACATCTCATGAATATATTATTTTGAGGCTGTAGCTCACTTTTGGCAACCGAGTGGAGCTGCTGTGTTCGTGGTTTAACAGCACTGTGCTGAACAGGTTGACGTTCACCCGGGTGTTGTGTTTACATCAATGTCAATTTGAGCCAGAGCCAATAAATATCCCGTTCTACTACAAAGTCACTTGACCCAGATCTGAATGCAGATTTTAGCCTTTTCCATTTCCAACAGAAGCCAGATGTTAGCGAGTCTTAGCAGGTTCTTGACCAGTGGAAAAAAAGGGCTTTAAAAGGGAGCAACATTGTGTGTTGCTTATTTATAAGGCTCTGCTGCAAAAACATGCTTGTTATCTCTGCTCTCTGGTTACATTTAAACACAGCACTTACAACGTCAGGTCACAGGGCATTATAACCTTAACCGAACTGAACACAGATACACTGCACTACACTTTTCAAAGAATGCACATGCTTTTCAATGTAAAAATGTACAATATGTTTCTGTGAATTATCCGTGTGTCCATTTAAATTGGCTCTTTGTGTGTCTCTGTCAATGTATAAATTGTCTTAATGAGGATTTAATAAAATTAAAAATAATAATATGCAGAGACTCACGGATAAAATTTTATACTGAACCCAGACACGTTCTTAGCATTTTCTATCACACGTGATAGATTTGACAGGTAAATGGCTCTGGAGAAGCAGAGGGGGGGATGAAACGTGGAGGTCAGAGGTCAATCCCAGTGAAGGGGACTCGGTCGGAGCCACGGGAGACAAACAGATCGAGGAAATGTAAAAACGTGGAGAAACATTCCTCCTCTGACTGAAACAAAACACACAGTGTTAACTTAAGATAGAGAGAGGCAGTGGAGACTTATGTTCACAAGCGAGTGAGTGTTTACTCACATGTTGGTGTTAATCCATGTGACTGAGCTCGCTGGATGTTTCTGTGGTTTCATGTCTGAAATCGGGATGTTAGTGATTAATGGATAATGAAAAAGTGGAGTTTAATGCATCGCTGCTGGTCTCATTTTCCTTTCCTTTCCATCTTTTTGTCACACTTGTATTGAATCTGCTCCAACTGTGTCACTGACCCAGGGTCTCTGCTCCTCTTTAGGGGCCACAGCGTTGCATCCCCCCCCCAGAAAGGGCTCCTCTGTCTGGGGCATCATTGTCTTGTTTGCTCCCTTTAATGTTTCCATGGAAAGTTCATTTAAGGACAACTCACACCCCACTTGCAACATCAGGGATCAGTGGAGCTAGACGCCAGCTTTATACATGCAAACGCACACACATCTTAGCTGCTGGTGCTTTTGGTGTGAGCGTGGGAGATTTTTTTTTTTCTTTTTCCATCTCTGCCGTTCCCCTCCTCCCGCCCTGATAAAGAGAGCCTTGTGTGAGCGTGGGTGTGAGGAAGGGAGGAGAGCCTCACAAGGCTCAGACTGGAGGGCAGAGGTTGATGAAGGGTGTGTGTTTCTTAGTGTGTATGTGCACGGTCGTATGAGAGAGAGAGCTTGTCATATACACATAGGTTCACATTCCTGTTTTCCCAAACTGAGAAAAGCGACTCTGAGCATTAGATTAAAGGTGCCTGCATCACCTGGCAGCAATAGTTGGGAACTTCACAGAAATTACAAAGACAATAGCAGCATAATGCAAAAAGCTATAAATGGAAGAAAAGTGCCCCCACAGTCTTTGCTTTAATCCAACCTGGGAGAAAAGACCTCAATGAGTGGTTCCTGTAAACGTCTGAGGGCCTGATAGAGGATTAACGAGATAAAGAAAAACTGCTTCTTTTACATGTGAAGGGGATTAGATGAGTTAGGACGACCTCAGACCTACCAAGACGTTCCTGCTGGCATAGCAGACCATTGAGTCACTGTAGATAGACTTCTCACAGTTGCCATGTAGTTCATATGGGACCATTTATCAGTTTCACACTACGCAACTTTTTGTGATTGAATAGGACCAAATGGACCTGGTGATGAGTTTCTCAACCGCTGTTTTCAAAGACAAAAAATGAACTGTCAAGCCAATGTGGACGAGAAGTCCATAAACATACTGTTACAACAGGGCAAGGAAGATCATGCAATCAGTTGAAAGCTCTAGAATTTATGGGAGCTCAGATCAAGCTCATCTCATTTCTAAATATATATATATATATATAAAAAACTGATAATGTCTGAACTAGATGCAACATTTTTTTGCCTTAAATAAACTTCCTTTTTAGTTGTGATGCCTTTAAAATAGTTTCCACAAGGTTTTTTTTTAAAAGCTTTTCCTCACATCTCTGCTTCATAATGATAGTTTTTCATGGGTGTTTTCCCTTATTATGGTGTTTTTGAACCCAAAATAAGTACCCGTTAACGTCTTGGGCAACAGTATCCAACTTCTTTATCTACAGGAATGTTTTCTACCCATTGAAGTACAGAGTTATGTTAAATTACATCAAATCAGACAGTTTTATTTATATACCGAAGGGCTCGACAGTTTGAAGTGTTTGTGTCGCTCAACCCCCGGGTGCCCACGAGGGCTGAGCCTCTAGTTGCTCTTCCCAAACACAAGATGAGTTTATGTTGTGAGTTCTGCATTCACAGTCCTTGACCTCATCCTGAAGAGTCGGTTCAGGCACCGAGTGAGTCAGACTTGTGGCAGCCCTCGACCGGCAGTGGAAATGAAGGTGAATTCAAACCGTCAGTCAGAACAGGGGACGTGGGAGAGACTGGGCTCCACCTTCACGGCCGCAAAAAAAGAGCTGGTAGCACGAAACCTCCAGCTCCTCGTCCATGTTTCCATGTTGCAAAAACCGCTGCTACGCAAATTTATTTCTCAGTTGAGACGCAGGCGTCATGTTTAGGGGCTTGATGGCGGCGGTGCAGACAATAGCAGGGGTACGAAGCCGGTGTGCAGCAGGGGGTCCTGGGAGCTTCCTCCCTGCCCCCGAGGGTCTTTGTCCTGAGGGTCCCAACGGAGCAGTGGGGGGTTCTTGCAGGGTCTCGGGGCATGTGTTGACCTGTCAGGTTGATGGCTCTATTTAGGGCCCCACCGATGATCAGGACTCAGTGCAGTTGGGTGTCACTCAGTACAGAACTAACCAGGTCATTATGCAGTGAGAGGACAGGCAGATGATTCATTTGAGAAGTGGGACGAGCTGCTGGCTCTGGAAGTATCTCCCCTCCCTTCCCACTCTCTGAATTCCCATTTTGAATTTTTTAAATCTCCCTGAGCACAGTTTTTTTTTTTCTTTCAGTATTTGGCTGAGCAAGTTTAAAATGCAACAATACCCATGAGCCTTGGCTGCGTTGCTGTGGAGCAGAAACAATCCAGAAACAAAATGTAGGCCCTTTTCAATTGGTCAAAAACATAGCCATTTGTGGTACCATCTGCCAATCACACAGTAGCCACGCCCCCTGATTCATCCCCAGCTTTATGGTCTATTTTCCTCTAAATGGGACCATCATTTAAAAAATGAACATCATGTTGTATTTAAGACTGAGACCATAAACTCATTAGAAAAACATTTACTGAGCTAATAAATCAAACAAGATGGGACATTTCCCCATAGACTTCAATACAATCTGACTTTTTCAGCATTGGATTTCACCTTTGGTAATGATAATAATAAATAATTGATGATACAGTTGATGGGTCTGAGTGATCAGGTTTAAAATCTCATCCATGATGTCCACTTGGAATCAGCTCATGGAGGAAACGTGTTAAAACCAGATCGAACCAGAACCTGACCCTGATCCCACGTCTTTAAAAACCAAACTAAAAAGCTGGTAGGATGTGAACACGGACAAAGGAATCAAGGAAATGTGCAGTTTCCAAGAAAGGAAACGAACTTTGTGCACATGACCTTTAAAGGTCTGAGCTGAACTGATGGTCTGAGCTCTACTTTGCGTAAGGTTCAGCTGATGTTTTAAAACTGGGCGAGTGGATAAAGTCACAAATCTTGCAGGATGAAGTGAGTTGAAGAGAGTTTCTCTCACTGATCCTGGCTGTTTATCCTGTCAGGCCCAAACAAGCAGCAACGTGGCCTGAAACGAACGTCAAACCATCAAACATTTCCCTCCTGGGTGATGTTTATTTATCTCATTGTCTCTCGTATCTCGAGTTATTCCAAACTTTTACGGCCTGAATGTGGCGTCTAATCTGAAAACAATTCTCAGCAGCAGTGTGAAATAAATCCGGCTCGTGTTCATGGGGACGGCAGCGAAACTCATTTCCTCTTTAAAAGAGAGCGCTTTGCTTCTTGTTTGTGACAATTAAACGGCCGAATAAATGCTTTTCAAAGATGTGATGAACGCACAGGGGCAGGCTTTACATGCACGCACAGGCTGTAGCTGCACGTGTGCGTTTGTGCGTCCTCCGTCCCCAGTCAAACATATGACACATCGGTTCCACTCTTCTCCGAGCGCTGCGTAAATCCTCTCGTATCCTCTGGATGTCTTCACGTAAACAGATGAGGAACTGTTTCCTTCTCTTTATTTCCTGCCAGTGCTTTTTGTGTGTATTTTGTGTGTGCGCTATGCAACTGCATACGTGTGTGTGTGTTTCTGCAAATTTTGATTATTGTGTATCTTCTCAGTCAAGAGAAATGACACAACTTTTCCCAAACTGCACTTATTGCCAGAGACTTTGAGCGTCTCCCCTTTTTTGTGTGTGTGTGGGAGTGTGTGTGTCTTTACATGTGTGTGTGTGTGTCCTATGTTTTGTGTTGCTCGTGTGTATACACAGTGTTTGCTTGCAGACTTTCAGAGAGCTGCTCATTGTCTGTCTGGACCTTTCAGTAATGTGAGGCTTTAAATGCAGATGTTTAGGCACCGCCTTGTAATGAAGGACACGCGCACATACACACACACACACACACACACACGCCCACATACACGCACACACACACACACACACACACACACACGCTCTCACATACAGATGTGTACTGTAAAGCAACTTGAGTGACTCCTGCTGTTGAATATTGAAGTGCAGATGTTTGCTTTGTTAATCATTTGTCATAACTGCACAAATACACATCACACAGTAACACATGCACACTGACACACAAACACACACACACACACACACACACTCTAACACACTTTTGCAGGATCATTTTGTACCCAACTGTTAATGATCTTCAGGCTGATGATCAGTTTTTGATAAAGAGGCTGTTGTTTCATGGAGTTTGCAGTGTGTGTGTGTGTGTGTGTGTGTAGGTCTGTGTGTGTGCGTGTGTGTAGGTGGGTGTGTGCGTGTGTGTGTGTGTGTGTCAGGTGATAGCTGAGTGATGACAACCTGTGACCAGCATGGGAGATTCCCATTTTTCCAGGGTACAATGATGGACATCATGCTGCAGTACAGACGCACACATCATCCAGACACACCCTTTTATTTTTAGATTGAAGGGGTGACTTCATGGCCGTGTGTGTGTGTGTGTGTGTGTGTGTGTGTGTGTGTGTGTGTGTGTGTGTGTTTGTGTGTGTGTGTGTGTGTGCGCTTCAGCACACAGAGAGAGTATTCTTCTCTGTCTACCATGTGCCGGGGGTGACCTCACCCAGTCTGGACATCCCACAGCAGCATGGTGCTCACACACAGACACACACACACACACACACACACACACACACACACACACACACACACACCAGGCATGTAGGTCAGACTGAAGTGAAACTGAGCTAAAGAGCTGAGAAAATGATGCAGTAGCAGCTGAAGAAGGAGGAAGAAAAGTAAGGAGGGGAAAGAAGAAGAGGAAGAAGAAAAAGGAGGAGGAAGAGATTATTTACATGCATACAGTATATATATATGTATATGTATGTGTGTGTGTGTGTATATGTGTGTGTGTGTGTGAAACAAAAATAGAAATATGTAAAGAAATTAGAAAATTGCACCTTAACTGCAGTGATATTTAGTTCTTCTTGAAGAAACTGCTGTAACCACGACCAGAGAAACTTTGTCCTCTGACGTTTGTCTCACAGAAGAAGAGCAAACGTCACAGAAGCTGAGGATTGATTTGTTGAAAGTCTTCGTCCTAATTCTGCTTTTCCAGGTCGCTCGTTTGGTCCTTCGTAGAAAGTCGACCCTCCGTTTTTTTCTTTCTTTTTTTTTTTTCCATGATGTCAACTGGAAACACGACCAGCAGCTCCCAAACCCTGCTATGTCAAGAAGTGAGCTTTGGTTAATGACTTCATCAGCCACACACACACACACACACACACACACACACACACACAGAGAGACACACATCTGCCTGCTCTGCCCATAATAAACTCTTATTACCACTCTCTAATTATGCCCCACATACCTGCTTACTAGTATGTAAAAGCCACAGGTGTGTGTGTGTGTGTGTGTGCGCGTGTGCGTGAGCGTGCACGCCTCCTCCCTTCCTTTCTTACCTGATTCTTTCTCTCATCCCTTATCTCATTCTGCCCTTTACTTTCCTTCCACCCTTTCCTCCTCACCTTCATCACCTTCCCTTCTTTTATGTTTTGTTTTTTTTGTGTTGTTTCCCCTCTTTTTTTTTTTTTTTTTTATCCACACCCTGCTTTCTTCCCAATTTTCCTCCCTCCTCATATTTTCCCTCTGCTCCACCTCACCTCCCTTCCTTTTTATCTTCCTCATGTCCTTCTGCACTTCATCCCCGCAAGGTTACTCCCGTCATCTTCATCACCTTCCCTTCCTTCCTCCTCGTCTCCTTCCCTCCGTTATCCATGGGAAAATGAGTTGAACGGTACACTGATAGTTTTAACAGCTATCAATGTACTGCCAAGCAGTGTGTGTGTGTGTGTGTGTGTGTGTGTGTGTGTGTGTGTGTGTGTGTGTTAGTGTTACCCCAGCACTGTTTATGTCAGCAGAGTCAATTTATTACATTGCAGAATAATGAGAGGTCACATTATTGCTGTGTATTTGAGTTTCTTAACCATGCATGTTGTGGAATGTGTGTGGAAATACCTTAATTTCCACAGCACATAGACAAATGCAATGAAAACAGACGTGTGTAGGACTCACACTGTGCAAAATTTAGCATTTCATGCTATGGCCACAAAAAAATACTTGATTCTGATTGGCTGGCCAGTGTCAGCTGACAAACCCCAGTGATCTGCGAGTCATTATAAACTGATGCTGTCCAGTTAAACATGGTTCAAACCCATAGATCCCTATTTGAATTTTAATTATGTAATTAATTAAATAAAAAGTTATATAAATAGAATAAAATAACGTGTATAAGAAACACTTAAAATATAAATAAGCTAACTGATAAATAAATGAATAGAAAAATTTAATTAAAAGCCAGACTACAAAGATGGGTCTTGAGTTTGCTTTTAAAAATATCAACACTTTCTGCTGAAGCCTAAATTGCCAGTGTGTGTGAATGGTACAAAGCACTACATGGATGTGTAAATAAATAAGTGGCTTCCTCTGAAACGGGTTCAATAAGGCTAGAAAAGTGAATTTCCCATTTTTTTTGACTCCAAAAAACATTTAAGCCACTTGAGGAAAACTAAAAAGGTGAAAACTGGATGTAAAGGGGTTAAATATGATAACAGTAAAGACTAAGGTCCACTAGGATCCCTACTTTTCTATCTATAGGATTATATAGATTATTATTATATAGAAAATAAAAGACAAGCTCGCTTTCATTTCTGCGTCTATGACTCTTCATCAATAACAAGGTGTTTCAGGTGTGGCTGAAACTTGGGAACTACACTGAGTCTGTTTTTTTTTTTTTTTTAAATTTTTTTTTTGTGAAAGCAGATTAAAATGGATTAGGATTAGATGGGTTTAAGTCTTGATCAACTTCAACAGACCCAGATCCTCAGAAACTTGAGAGCAGTGTCAAGTCCTCAGCCAGGTCTTGAACTGGATCCCAGTCAACAAAATGTCAACAAAACCCAAATATGAAACGGTTTCTCTTTCACAAACACAAACCTGACCATCACCAAAACCAAAGGTTGTGATAAAGCTGCTCGGTTCAGATGTGGTTTGCCCGCTCTGGGGTTTTTCCACGTTTGGAGTGGTATTACTGCAGGATCAAATTTTGAAATATTAACCTTTGATGTCAGGGTTCGTGACAGCATTAAGCCCAAGAGAACATTGGAGAGAGCATGAGTTAATACATGAAAGATCTCCATTTATGTTTGCGTTGGCCCACGAGGCGGAGTTCCCCACCGTGCGTCCGTAAAATCCGAAAACCGTAAAATAAGACCTGTGTTTCCACGACATGCATTCCTTTGATTTTTGCAGCAGCAGTGAGAGAATGAATGAGTGGATGATGGAAAGAGGGAGGGACAAGTCTGCTCTCCATTTTCACACTATATAATCAGGATTTTGTTCCTCTATATATGCCCCTAAAGAATTTATGTGGCGTTAATGGTGGAATTCACCTGGGTTTGATATTGGAAAGTGATGGTTAAAAAACCAGAACCTCCGCAGTGACGTATGAATAAGCTGAGGAAAGAAAAACAGAACCTCACCTGCTATTTGTTGACTTTAAAATGGAGATAGTACCTGTGGAAAAATCACTGTAAACATCTAACTCATCCCTTGTCAATATTTTTTAGCCATACCAAACTCCATTCAAAAAAATAGACTTTTTAGTCTAAGTTGCTCTAACGAGAGCCCCACAAAACCCTTTATCGCTGCCTGCTTTGATATGAACTGAGGTTTACATTCTTAACCTTTTGAGGAATCCAGCTTTGGCAGACCCAAGTAAACTGGATTAGAAAAACCTGCAGAAGGTCTTGCCAGTTTGTAGATATTGATATTATTTTTTCCTGTAGCATGTTAAATTAGTTGCTGCTTTCAATTTTGGTTCTGCAAAAAAAAAACCTTAAAGGGTACTTGTTGCTTATTTTAGTTAAGTTTGTTTCCCCCCAAAGGGCAACTAGACGCATGAAAACGTATAAAGACTTAAGTTCAGAATATGATCTAAAAATTAAAAGAAAAAGCTGTTGTCATTACCTCACTGTTGTGCATTAACTTCAATATTTGGACTATTAGAGCTGTTAGTATCCAAATACTTCAGACATGATGCAAATATTGCAGTTTTATATTGAACTTTTCCACCTCAAACAAATTTTAATTTGAATTTTTTTCCTAGCGTCTCTACTCGTGGATGAAAATGTGTGATGCCTTTTCAGGACACACACACAAAGAAGAACCAAATAGATACTGGTTTATTGAACGTTTTTACTGCTTACGTATGTTCGTATCTCTGTTGTCTATCTCTTTCATTCTTTCATCCTCTTTCTTCATGTCCTGTTGATTTATAAACTCAAGACTGTCACCGCACGCCCGTCCATGTTTCACCCCTGAAAACTTGAAAAACGCCACTGAAACATCCGAGCAATGCGTCAACAACACAGACTTCACCACTGTGTGATCCACAGTCAGCGCTGTGGCAAACACACACACAGACACTGTTGTGGAGGAATGTGTTGGGTTTCCGAGGGATGTTTGGTCCGGGCTGTTTTGGAGATGCTCCTTAGGGTCCCGTTGCCATGGGGACGGAGACAGTTTAAGGAAAAATGTCCCCCCAAAAAAGGGTTTTAAAGGAGACGACTTGGCAGCTCGGACGTTTCCTTGAGTGACTTTTTTATCCTTACGATTATTTTTTTCTCTTGCGCTTCTGTGAATGTGAATGTGCTTCTGTTCGCCTTCCAACTTCGTCTCTTTTCATCTCGACCAATTCCCGTCTTTGTCTCCAGATCGAGGATGGAGGGAAGGCGGCGCACTGCAAGAAGCTGAAAGTCGGCGACGAACTCATTAACATCAACGGATCCGCCCTCTACGGCAGCAGACAGGAGGCCCTCATCCTCATCAAGGGGTCATACAGGACGCTGAAGCTCACAGTCCGGAGGTAAAAACATTTGGACAACAATGTTCTGTTGACACGCAGGTGAAATGTCTGCACGCACACAACTTCAAAGTCGCCCGTCGTTTTCTTCTCTTACCGACACTTGTGCCGTCTTGGCATTGACCCGCCGCCACGGGAAGGAAGGTGAGGAAGGAGGTCTGTTAGGAATCCGCTTGCCACACACACACACACACACACACTCACTCAGATAGCAAATGTTTCGCAGGACATGACCTCTGACCTCCGGGGTGTCAGAAGGGAAGCAGATGAACCCTGATGGGTGGGGGTGGACGTCTGTTTGTGTGCGTTTGTAATCATTTAGAAAAGCACTTGAATCTCTAAGGCAACAAGTGAATAAGAAGATAAATTAAACTTTTTAACATCATTAAAGGAAAAATTCCACCATTTTTCATTCATGTGCACTAATAAAAACACACTAAATCCAATAAAAGACAAAATACAATGGTCTCTCCGTAATATATCTGTATAATTACATAAACAAAGCCCAATTAAAGGTAAACTAAATATCTAACTTGAAATGTTTTTGGTTATTTGTGAATTATGATATCGTAACTTCTGGAGACGTTTGGATATTTTAAACAACCTTGAGATTTATAAACATAGAAGCTGACACATTAGAGTCAGCTTCATTGTCAAGTAGATATATAAACTGTTGTGGCTGAGTGGTTCGACTCCTGACCAGCTGGACCATTTACCGCATGTCAATCCCCCCTCTCTTCCCATTTCACGTCTCTCTCCACTGTCTCTATCAAATAAAGGCATAAAATATGCCTTTAAATATGCCCCAAAATAACTTTAGCATTAAAAACCAAATAAATATTCCGTGTCATAAAAACTCTCAGGTTTCTTTGGATTAGTGAAACGTTGTTAAAACACAATTAATCAAAATCACAATGTGGTGAAGTGTAATATCCAAATCGCGGGCGTTTCTTTTTTTTTTTGACAAAGGTATGAATGTGTCATAACTTCGTTGTGCGTCGTTAGCACTGCAATTGTGGTGACGCTACAAATCAAATTCTCCAGATGTGAAGGAAATGAGTGTTTGGTACAAGACCAATTTTTATATTGTGTAGTGAAAGTGAAAATAAAATGCAGTCATGGCCATTTCAAGTGAAATCTGCCAAATTAAATGAGAAATTATTAAATTATAAAATAACAACCACAATAATAATAATAATAAGATAAGACTTTCTGGTAGGAAAAACATGAGGCTGACATACCTCTGAGAGCCTTTTAATCCACAGTTAATATAAAAATACAGATTAGTGCAGCTTTAAAGTTTATTTATCGTGACATGGTCCTTTTTCACAGCAGGCGGCGTCGGTCTTGAGGAACTGAAGTTCAGTCTGTGTCCTGACATGGACCTGCAGGGTAAAGATCTGCAGATCAGATTTAACAGTTTCCTGTATCAGATAAATTATTCGGAGCGAAGCAGCTGATCTCTGGGGACATTTTTAGTTTATTTATCTCTTTTCACCATGGTGGGATTTTCACTTTCCTCTCCCCTGCTTTCTTTGCTCCTTTTTCATCTTTGCTGGATTTATTGTCGTCTGTATTTTTATTTAATTCATCACATTTTCTTCTCTGCACTGACTTTTCTCATTCATCCCTTTTTCCATCGCTCAGATCATGTTACAGTCACACACCCGGTGACAGCTACAGCAGCGTAAACAGCTTGTCAAAAACATACACAACAATAAAAAAAAATAAGGGTGTGAGTTTAGTTAAATTTGCAGAAAAAGCCTTTCTTACAGAAGTCTTTGAATCCTACACAACCCCTCTTCCATGTTGTGTTTTTGCCACTTAGTGGATATAAGTGGAAATGCAACAAATGTCCAGAGATATTACCACTAATGTTTAAACATTTTTTTTCCCCATGTTTTGTTACTTTTCTCAGCTTCTCCGTCACCTCGACGTTGATACTTTCAGCTCTACTCGGCCGGACTCGAGCGTGGAAGGCCTTTTTTTTTTCTGGCGTTACAACCATGACTTTGTGCCGTTGGACAGCTTCAGGCAGCTGTTTGGCAGCAACACGTCTTGTTCTGGCTTTGAAACCAGATCGGCCGTCCAGCAGTCGTTGCTGGGTTTTCTGCTCCTGTTGGTGCAGGACCCCTGTCTAATGCTGTTAGACACACATACAGACCTGCACTTACTCACATGTACAGTGTAAATGCTCATTCACAGAGGGATGGACAAACAGAGATTGTTTCAGGAATGCTACTGGTTATGAGAATCAGTGTGTGTTTCAGTGTCTGGTATGTACTGAGTGCCTGACTCTTCAGGGACTTTCCCAATACTTGGTGTGTGTGTGTGTGTGTGTGTGTGTGTGTGTGTGTGTGTGTGTGTGTGTGTGTGTGTGTGGCTGGTTTGCTTGTTTGTTTGTCAGCAGGACCAAACAAAAAGTGACTGATTTGTGCTGAACTTGGCCGAGAGCAGGACCCATTTATATTTGGGACAGATCCGGATCTTTTATAACGAATTAGATGATTTTTTTTTTTTTTTCTCTCTCTCTGAAGTCTGGTGCACGTTGTTTGACACTGGCCTTGGCCGAGCTCTGCGCTCTCGTTTTGAATGTTTTTGTAACGTCAGCTCGTCAAGAATGATTATAAGTCAAGGGCTGCGGCTAAAGATCATTTTCATCATTAATTATCCTGCCTCTTTTTTCCTCCATCAATCATCGAATTTTTCATATAAAATGGTTTAAAAGTTGACTTTTATCCAATAAAACCCCCCAAACCCAAAGATTCCCATTTTATTATCATGGAAAACGAGCTAATACTTGAACTTTAAAGCTGGAAGCAACGTTTTTATACCTGCAGCCGGTGACAGCCAACCAAGGCATTAGGTTTCTGTGGATGTTGGGTGGTTGATTCACAGCTGTATTCTGATTGGTTGGCATGTAGTTGTATTTTTATTGGTTGGTTGGTTTGTAGCTCTGTTCTGATTGGTTGATACAAATGGCTGCAAGCATCCAAAACACAAGCGGTTAGGAAAGTTTCTCTCGTGAAAACGTCCTTCACAATAATAACCATCTTCAATCTGAGTGAGTTTATGTGAATGAATCTGAGTGTTTTTACTCTCCAGGCCAACACAGAGCTGTTGTTTCTCATGGACCAACATGGCCACCAGAACCTGAATTAAACTCACTTTGATCGAACAAGTTTCTGACACTAATTGCCAAACCTCGGCTTCGGTATTGGGCGGGACTCTGTTGCACTTTGACCCCAAATCTGTGCCATTAACGTCACAGCGCTCGCCAGCATCGTTCCAGTCATGTAGTTCGCTGCTGCCAGACAACACACACACACACACACAGATGATGAAACGCTCACATTTGCACACTTGGCTGTGCTTGTGTAGGTTTAACAGTGGAAAAGGGCCCTTAGTCATAAGCCAAGACTCATTACCACCTCGTTTACTAACACAAGGGAACTGTTGGTACAGATATGGCCGGTGACGTCCCTGTTTCTTTTTCTGGCTCAGGACGTCATTATTAGGAATGAAGCCTGATGTGTGTGATAAAGTTTTAGTGGCACAAACATTTAAAGAGGCAGAATGAACCTGGCTCATAAGGAGAGTTTTAGCTCCTCACTCATTCATCAAGTTTGACCTAGATGCCCCGTAAATGCCTGTGATTTGAATCTTTAGTTGAGGCTCGTGTGATTCGAGGTTTGTGTTTGTGAATTGAATCGTGGGATAAATTTGAATTGAATGTCCATGTAAATCCAGTCTGCACACTTTGGTTCCCTCCTTCTTCATCACGGCTCCCTGCTCTTCCAGTGTGGCATCTTTCCAAACAGTGTGTCAACATTTCTGCCGGACTTCAGCGACTCCACCTCATGTGTTTTTATATGTGCATGCCTTTTGACATTGTGAGAAATTTCCCTCTGGGCCTTTTTCTGTTATTTTAAGCTCAATTAAATCTCACCTAACCTAAACTGAGGTGGAGAGTAGCTACATGAATTTCTTATACCCAATACACTTGTCTTGGAAACAGCAGGAAATTACTCACTAGGGTTCCCCATGTACAGCATTTTACTGTTTCAGGCAAGGAAAAGTGTACATATCGGGTTTAATTAAATGATGTAAATGCAGAGGAAACGTGGAGCTGGCAAGGATTTGTTAAACCTTAGTTAAGATTTGGAAAATTGTGTTTTTGTCCAGGTTTTCTACTGAACTCTGGCTGGGAAAGCTTTGATATGAAAGCTTGTACTAGATGTATAAAATGCTGTACTCTATTTAAAAGGTTTCCATTGCACCAAAGGAGTTGAATAAGATTTTATTCTCATGGTTCTTGACTCTTAAAGGTCCCATTTAAAGTGAGATTTGATTAAAAAGCAGGTCTAGGTTCTATATCAATACAGTGAAAGTATTAAAGGTCCCAGTCCACATCCTGTATTCAGACACTGAGCCTTGAAATGAGCCATTAGGACTTCCTGAACTTTGTGAGGTCACAACAAAGCAGTCACCATCCTCAGCCACGCCCCCAAGCCCAGATCACCTGGATCCACCATCCAACTTTGCAGGATTTGGTTTCTCTGAGTGTTTTACCTGAAATCTGCTATTATTTTTATTAGTTCACCCAGAAAACAGTCAGATCCTCTCTTCTGATTGGCTGACTTGATCTTCTTATGGATATCAACCCTTCAAAATAAAACCCAGGGACCTTTAAAACTCTCCACTGAATGATTCATTCAACTTGTCCACACATTTTGATTTACTACATTAACTCTGCCTTTTCACTTCATTGTTCAGTCTTTGAATAAAACATATTCGATTCAGACTGGCTGCATTGTCCTGTCCTGCTGAAAGAAGCTCGGGCCACAGGAAGGCCTGCAGGCTAAATTTGGCGAACCACAGGAATTTACTGGCCTGCCCGCCAGTTTAGTGGAGGGATAAGAGTGTTTGGTCCGTTTTAGTTTTTATTTCAGCTGCGATGCTTTATAGGCATTTTAACAAGCCAACTGATGGTGAAAAAGGTCCCACGCTGCTGTTAAGTAGTGTTGTATTTTTCTCCTAATTAAGAAATGCACTGTCATAAAGAATGTAGTGTGTGCTCAACAAAAACACTGCAGCAGCAAAAAACACAAACAAAACATCATTTAAGGAAATTGCTGAAGTCTATAAGATCAGTTTCCTGTTAGCAGCGAGAGGTTTGTGGTGTTCTCTGGTGGTTGAAGTACTTTTATTTCCCAGAATCTCATACAAGAGAAAAATATTGTCCAACAAAATATCTTCATCCTACATCATAATGATGAATTATGATGATGTAATACAACTCAATATTAAATCAGTCAAGAATTTCCTCAGTTGATTCATTGTTTAATCTAAAATAAGTGAAAAATTATTGAAAAATAATGTTTTTTTTTTTCAAGCAATAGTCCAAAACCCAATAATATTTCATTAATGGTGATATAATACAGAGGAAAACATCAACGTCCTCATAGCTCTGACACACATAAATAAATCCAATCCAACACAACAGCTCAGCCATAAATTCTACATTTACAAAGAGAATAATGTTCAGTCTTAACCAGCGCTGTCAGTTAATTTATCTGTATATGTGCACTGATGTTGAATGGGACTGTATATAATTATAATTATAATAATAATATTACTTTATTTCTGCTTCACAAGTCAAATGTAAAACATCCAAACAAATCAAAAAGACAGTTGAACGTTGTTTTAAGATGTTTTAAATTTCCATAGTAAACAAACCGTTAAATGACCAGTGTTTAAAAGTATATGTGAGCATTTAGGACAAACTGCACGGGATTTGCCTAAACATACATACGATAAATGAAGCTACTGAATGTGAAAAATCGGACCATGATATCTTAAGTTTCTATTTACTTTTTATGATTCGCGTTTTGTTTGAAGGCTCCATTCGAGGCACAACACAGTAAAAGATAAAAGTGAAAGTGCAAGTACAAGGGATGAAATAACACATGAGATTAAATATAACAGCATTTTAAAAACGCTAGTGGGATAAACAGAACAATGTGCATGGAGAATCGTATTGGGATTATTTTGGCAGATATGAGTCAGTACAAGTGAAGTTGGGATGAGTGTTGATGGAAGAGGAAGATCCACGAGTGAGGACAGGTGAGCAGCAGGCGCTCGGTTGTGAAATCATTTGAATTTGAGAAGATGTTCTATGGAAGTGGTTCTGGTGGTAATGACCACGATTCCTGTGTCTGTTGAACTGCATCAGGAGGTTGAAATACAGCTTAATCAGCACAATCCCCTACTGCACTTTTTTTCATTTATATAAACTGAATGTGGAGCCAATTCACACGTTTCCTTTTCCACGACCTTGAAACAAAAGATAGCTTTGGGGTTTTGTTTTTAAGCATCTATAACCTCTGATACAAAGACTTTCTCTTTCATGTTAGTTTCCTAACGTGACCTTTTAGCCCTTCTGTCTTTTTCTTTGTCACTGCCAGTGAAACAGCAGAGTATTTTTGTCCCTTTACATCTTTTGGGGTGTTTGTCGGTGACTGATGATTTTTCCAATATATTTCTGGAAGGGAAAAGAATGCTGGGGATGTTTTGTCGACTCGACCTGGAAATGTTCCCGCTATACTACTTCCTGTTTTCACAGACCTTTTGTTAGATCCAAATGTACTCTGGTTGTGTGTTTTTTGTATATAGGTGTGTGTGTG
Source organism: Rachycentron canadum (assembly GCA_038496675.1). NCBI lineage: Eukaryota > Metazoa > Chordata > Actinopteri > Carangiformes > Rachycentridae > Rachycentron > Rachycentron canadum. Next base: position 2,456,157 of record CM076670.1, on the reverse strand, counting down.
TCTCGGTGGGTAGCCACGGATGAGGCAGGAGGACATTCTTTAACTTTTGGATCATTTCCTGTTCTTCCCAAAAGTTTCCCCTCCCTACTTCCTGTCCAGCTTGGACTTAATGTGTTGGCAAAAATTTGTGTGAGAAGAAGAAGCAGCTTTAAATGGGAAGCGAAACAAAGAGCAAAGGCTTTTATTTGTAGCTGCTGATGGAACAGGAAACTGCTCCTCAGATGCAGGTGTGCATGTGTACATGTTTATGATATATGCACAGGCCATGAATAATAATAATAATAATATATATATATATTTATATATAAAATATAATATTTTTTTATAAAGTCTTTTAGTTTTACACAGGCTGACTTTAGCTTTAACTTGGAAAAGCACCTTCTTTTCCAAAGAGATTCAAAGAGGAAAAGTCATGATATTACACTCAAACAATCCACGTGCTTAATGTATTTAAAATAGATAAATATCTAATACTTGCGGTCCACCAAAGATGACAATGGACATATTGTATGAACACAACACTCTGATGTTTTTCACCATTAAATCAAATGAATCCTCAGAATAAAATGTTAAAAATCTGCAGGATTTCAGTTTGTGTTCAGGCCTTTTTGTTGAGATACTCTGTGTGACACGTGCAGGTAGATATATAAAGTCCAAAGGGAAAGAAATAAAGGAAAGAAAACGCACTCATGGGTCAGGTTTTAATCTGTGACTTGGCAGGACCAGTTGGGTCCAGATGCTGAGTTTTGGTTCTCAGTTCAAGGCCCCTCCAGAGATCTAGTGTTTTTCCCAGAAACCCAGGTTATTCAAATCAGTGCGGTTTTATTTTTCTGCATTTGTGCATTCTGTTCTGAATTTGCCAACCGAGATCGTAGCTTGTAATCATCGAACCACCGAGAGAAAAGCATCTGTTTGTTTTATTCGTCTGATATAAATCTTCTCTCGTCACTTTTATTCAAACAGCGACAATCTCACTTTGGACGGAAATCTCTTTCTAATTCAGTAGCAAATCAAAACAAATGATGGGAAAAGAAAAAATTACAGGGCAGTGAAGCAGGAAATGTCCCACAGACTCAGGTTCAGGTTCAGGCTGAAGTTGCGTGGCAGGAGGAGCGAACATGAGGAAATTAAAATGATAATTACAGGAGAGGCTGATATCGCAGCCGATGTTTTGACAAGGTAAACAGGACTTTAGCTCTTTCATCTCCGCTCACGCTTTCATCCGCGTTACACATTAACTAAACATTTATTTTTGCCGAAGGCTCAACAGGCAGGAGGAAGAGGAGATGAAAGAGTGGCAGCAGGGAGAGTGGGTTTGTGGTGATTTTATTTTTTTAGTACGTGGATGAAATAACTGTGAAATAACCTGTGCCCTTTCTCAGATTTACATTTAATGAGCCATGTTAACATTTCAACGCAAAACTATGTCACACAACAGGAATGAGTTCATTGTCTCACGGTCTCACTTTCCAACAATATCAGCTTCTCTGCAAATTTAATTCGTCTTACGTCAGTTTGTAAAACGAATTTGGTTCCTGCCAAAATGTCAAAACCTCTAAATACTGAAAGCTGCCATCACAAACCTGTTGATGTTGCCAAATGAATGTTCGTATCATATGTTGTTCGTATTGGTTTTAGTCAGTTGAAGGGCATGTGTGGCTGCTTGATATGAGATTTACACCTGAGAACCTTTGCTAATGGGAAAAAAAAGACTTTATATTAAAATATTTTTGTCATATTTTTTAAATTTCTCAGTACTGAAACTTTTTTTATAAATAGAATAATTAGAATATTTTATTAAAAATATTTTTCAAATTAAAAGTAGAAAAAACATTGTATAACATTTATCAGATTTTTCTGAACGTGAAAAAAAGATTTTAAGAAATATTTTTACTAAAATAAGGGCATTTTGTCAGTCAACTGAAAAAGTCACAATGTGTCAGTACCTGTGTTGTTTTGTGTATTTGTGATGTCGTAACATAATTATTTACATATAAACAATATTTTTAAAACAAACTTCAACACTTAGTTCCTGTGATCCAAGGTTTTCAAAGTTGCCAAAACTAGACCAGACCAGACCAGACCAGACCAGGACCCAACTGCTCCATACTCGCCCTCTCACATATTCTACTTTGTGATCTGTCTCTGGTTCAGTTCACAGTAGGGACCAGTGAGCGGCGGCGGTGGCGGCGGCAGCTGCAGCTGCTGCTGCTTCAGCAGCGCTGCTCAATTTCACAGTTTGTTTGTTTTTGCCCATTTGAAACATTTGTTTTCATCTTTTTTCCTGGAAGAGTTTGGCCTCCGACCGTCCAGTCGACACGCTGACTCGCTCTTTGTGTTTTGTTTTTTTTTGTTTTTCTTGTGAGTGAGATGCTTCTTTCAGACTGTCAGGAGGAGGTCTGCGGCTCGGGGCTCATACAACACACACACATTTATCTGGTTGTTTGGCATTTTACCGCAGACAGATGGATGGGGCGAAATGTGCACACGGACAAACACAGGCACACACACATCCCGTTGTTTAGATTTTTGTACCACAGGGTCCCTGGAGACCGGGGCAAGACTGATGTCTGCGGTGCCAAGAACCATGAAACACAATAGTCTGCCCCCCATCACTGTTTCCCAAACTGAACAATAGACATTCCTAAGATTCCTCAAGACCTCTTCCTCACACACACACATACATAAACACACATCCATACACCACTCTGGGTCTGATTAGAGCCCTGACTGTTAACAATTTTGGTTGTGACGCTGTTTACGATGAATTGTGGACATTGTGGGTTTTTGTGTGTGTTTCAGTCAGTGGGTCACTCGTCTGCTGCAGCATTTAAAATCAGCAGGCTGAATAGAAACAGAGGGTCGTGGTGGCCTCAGGGATGGAGATGTACAGTTCAATAGAGCGGGAAAATGGTCAATCCACATTTGACGAGAGGTTCTTAATCTCCAATGTCGGTGACGCGAGCACGGCACGCTCTTGATGGCATTGACAGGGCCATTAAAGAGACTGATGGACTCAGTCAGCACCCGCTGGCTGAGCGTCATTGAGCTCTGTTTAGTTCTGTTTTGGTCTCCACCACCTCCTCGCAAAGTCGTTTTCTGCTAAATCGTTCACTAGCTAATTACTAAGACAGTCTGGCTGAACTTTTGGGACTGGGCAGGAAGGGTTCAGCTGCCCTGATGAGATGGGTGAACAGGAACAGTACATGTATCTTAAAACCAAAACACTGAGCTGAAAGGAGCTAAAATGTCTTTCAGTGCCAGACTGTAATATTTTGTTGTCCAGGAATAAAAAAAGGTAGTCGCTGAAATCTGAAACTTGGAATCCAGTTAAAAGATTTGAAGCTTCATTGTTTATTCCTCAAGAATCCAGTAAAGGTTGATTTATTGATCAGGTTAGTGATCAGGAAATGGGACTGTTAAATAAAATAAATAAAACGAGACAATTCAATGTGTCACCATCTTCATACAGTTAAGAGGCAAAAAGGTTCATCAGTTCATCAGTGAAGTTGTGAGCAGACTGATGCTGGTGTGTGTGTGTGTGTGTGTGTCTGTCCTCTATGCGTGTGGTCTGCTACAGTTTATCTGTCTCTGCTGGCCTGGTTTTTATTAACTGGCCCATTAAACTGGGACTCTGTGATACATGACACTGGACTGACTCCACACACACACACACACACACACACACGTACAGACAGTGGACGTCTCAGATACTCACAAATTCCTAAAGACCATCTTGGACACACACACACACATACGCACATGTTAAAAAGATGTTCCTGTCTTAAGGAACGGAAGAAGAACCAGGACATTAAGTGCCATGATACTAAATCAGAGAGAAAGAGAGAGAGAGAGAGAGAGAGAGAACCTATAACATTGCACGTGCAAATGACAGATGGATATGAAACAAAGCAGGTTCATCCATTTCCCTTCATTATATTTAGAAATCTGTAATTTTCACTAAAACGGTTGAAGCTAAAATGAGCCGTTTACTAAAGCTGTTGCATTGAAGGGGAAAAAATGACTTTCTTGACAGGTGGATGAAGTAAATAGCAGTGGAGTAGTGATTGCAGACACACACACACACACCCACACACACACACACACACACACACACACACAGTCTGGGGGATTGAGCAGTAACAAACAGTGCATTGTGCTCCAGAGGCCGAAGTGGGCTTCACCCTTCCTGCCATCGACCTCTGGTATGAGCCTAGTCTCACTGTACTGATTACCTGGTATGAAAAAAAAGTGTGTGTGTGTGTGTGTGTCACTTTAACCCTAAGCAGTAGTCTACATGTCTATGTGTGCGTCTTAGCAGTAAACTCACATCTACCAGTGTGTGTTTGTCATTCAGAAATCCATAATCAAGGGTGATGAGGGGCCACAAGCCAAACAAACAGTCAAGCAGATAGACACACACACACACACACACACACACACACACACACACACACACAGAGTGCAGGGGACCCATAAAGCAAACAAATACATCCTAATTGCAGGCAAACACAAAGGGACAGAGGGGAGGAGGTGAGGTTGTTTAGGCTTTCTAGCACAGTTAACCCTTCACCGTTGTGAAGGGAAGAAAGGGAATGTAAGGAATCTGCCCACATGCATGTACATAACACACACACACACACACACACACACACACAGACACACACTTACTCGTGTCTGCAGGGGATATAAGTCTCCAGGAAATCCTTTGAAGCCCGCTGAGAGACTCATGTTATTAAGTGTCTGCTCTGGTGTGGTTGGTTAAACTTCAACAGTGTTAATGTGGGACACTCACACCTCCTGATGTTTGCACTGCAAGGTTCAGGTCTGGTCACAATAACGACTCCCATTCAGGCTCAACTGCCGGGGTCAGTGTCTGAAACTAAAAATGTCACATCCAGATTTTATCAGCTGTAACTTCTGAACATTAAAGCCATGAGTTTGTCACAGCCGAAAACTTAAAAACTTGGCTTTTGTCTGCTGGATTCATGTGGATTAATTTGTACCATTGTTAAGCCAAACATTGGTTTGATGTGTAGAGGTTGTGTCGTTTTGCTGTTAAAGCTCTAAACACGGCTCCTGCGGGTTTCTGACAGTCAGTGAAGCTAACGTTAGCAGCTTCAGTCCAGAGCCGGAATTTACAGTAGCGGCTGCCAGATATTGTTGTTAGAAAAAGTAAAAAAGAGTTAATTACTTAAAATTAAATGGATGTTGTGGGCTTGTGGGATTGATGGACAAACCTACGGTGGCCCTGAGAGCACATGTGCTGCAAATACTCACAAAACATTGAAGGAAGTGGTCGTCTTGTTTCTTCTCATTTGTGGTTCTTGCAGCAGCTTTGTGTGTGTTTGGTTGTGTTGTGTCTGTTTCATAGACTGTAAATAAACATGGGTGAAGCCACCGTGGGATTCTGAGGAGCAGTTTTGAAGCTTTTGAGTGGGCTGCTGCACCATTGCCGTCTTGGCAGCGCCTGTAGCAAGTGTACGCTCACTCCCCGCCACTCAAAGTGGCCACACCCTCAATTATGTTTAACTTTAATCCCTAATAAAATACAGTTGTCATGAAGGAGGATATGAGCATTGACATTTTAACATGGGAGTCAAAGGGGACTGACTCTAGTGGTTATTAGAGGAAGTGCAGGTTTCGGCACTTCCTGTGTTGGCTTCATTTTTCAGCCTTCGAGGAGCTTGGAAAATGAGAAACACTGTTGTTAGATCCACAAATATGAGCCACGTACCAGGTAAAGCTAAATGTATAAAATGTGCACTTTGAACCATGAGCTGCATTGTAACTTCATTTCCAAGGATTTTGATAATTAATGAATCAATTTGTTCTTTTATTGAGCTAAAAACTGAGAATTTGAGGAATTCACTTTGATATTTGGAAACTGAAGAAATAGTTGATTGACAATAAAAATGACAGTTAGTTGAAGGCCAGGAGAGGAGTTATAATCCTTTCTTTTCATTACTCAAGTTTTTGAAGCACCATGTTCACAGGTTCAGCTGTAGCTTGAAAGGACATGATGAGTCCAGCAGTCCTGACTGTAATCCTCAGGTTCAGATCAGTTCTGTGGCTCCGCTGTGAAATCGTCCTCTTGAGGCTTCGTGAGCTAATTTTTGCGTTAGATTGAACATTGATGCAACAGTTTTGGGTTTTTTCTGCAGTTCCCAACCTGAGGTGAACCAGGGATGTTGGATTATATGGCTGGTCTCTTGAAACCCTAGGCCACCAGGCTGTCCTATTTTAATTGAATTTATTTATTTATTCATTATCTTTTCATTTAAATATATTCTGAGCCACTGAATGAGAGGATTTGTTTGCTTGTTTGCCTTTTAATGTGATTTAAAAAAAAAAAAAAAGTATTTATAATAAATAAAAAACATCATGATTTATTTTTATTTATCCACTATTTGTTTTTTAATTTATGAATTATTTGTGAGCAATGAGAAGAGATGCCTTTTACCACATTTAAACTAGCAGCTATGTTCCCAGAAAACTGGGAGGTTGATCACTTCCATGTTAACAAATCAAATTTAAATTTTTTTTCACCTCTGAATGTCTTTTGTGTGATTCTTATCCCAGCAAGATTAAATGGTCGGTAAATTCTGAACGCTAAGCTAATGCAACCTAAAGACTTTTTAGATGGATAGATTTAAGATAAAGTGAAATGTGTCAATAAATAAAGACAGAATTCAGATTCTTTAAAGGATGAAATTCCCACTAATAAACAAATGATGAATGAATATTTAGTTGGTTTTACCCGGAGTCTTTTCTTTCATGAAAACTCCATAAATCACTAATAAATTCAACACGACTAATTAATTGTGTCTATAGCCACAGAGTACAATGGTCAAAGCCGCCGTTATTTGATAGAAGTGCCTGTTAGAAGCGATAAGGAGTGTGATAAAAGTCAGATATTTTCTGCTCATCCATCACCTCCACTAATTGTTTTTGCCTACAGTTATTCCACAGACTCTTGTATCCTCCTGCCGACCTCCCATCCTCACTCACATTCCCCTTCTTTCACCACATTTTGTTTTTCTCGTCCTTCTGCCAAAGTGAAAAAGCCCCCGTGTCCGTCCAACAGTCTCTGCTTTCTTTGCTGTTTCGATTTTTCTTTTTCTTGTTCTGCAAACACACATGTGCACTAAAACACACACTCATATAAGAAGGAAGTACCTCTGCAACCCCCCCCCCACCCCCACCCCCCGTCAAACAATAACACTGCAGAACTCTGGGTATTATTTTAGCAGCCATCCACCACTTTATCTGCTCTCCACAATACTTCCTCTCTCACTGACTCACACATCCTGCAGGGAGGGGGCGAGAGAGGCTGGGAGAGAACGAGATGAGGAGAGAGAGGGGGGG
>CM076670.1:2374669-2448400 GCA_038496675.1 Rachycentron canadum | reverse complement strand
AGGGGGGTGGGAGAGAGAGGGGGGTGGGGTGGGAGAGAGAAATGCAGAGTGCAGGAGGGAGAAATAGCCATGTTTTGTCTTCCAGTGAGAGGAGCGAGGGAGGAGGAAGAGAGGAAAAGGAGGGAGAGGGGACATGAGGATCATCGCTTGGTTTTTTCCCCTCTTGGTCAGAACCTGCCAGCTGCTTCAGATGGACATCAGCTCTTGTACTCGGACTCCGATTTCCTCCAAGTCCTACACCTCACGGACACAACCGGGCTCTGTCGCCGGACCTCCACCGGCCTGAGGACCAAATATAAGAGTTTTTACACATTTGCGGTTCTTCTCTGAAAACTTGTGACAGGGATTTAGAGGCGTTTGCGTCGTTTGTCTTGAGTGAACTTGAACTGTGGGAATCAGGGATGCTGGGAGCTGAACTGGGATCAGTCTGACTGTGGATGCCTCAGACTGTGGAGACTGGTAGGCTTGAAACTCCTGCTCGTTTCTTATCTAACCACATCTGAGTTACCCCGACAGGATTAATAACATTAAACTCTTTTTATTTTTAGCACATGTGAGAGAAATAATGACATTTGTATTCTTGTTGTTTGAGTCAATAGCTGTTACTTTCCCGGGGAGGGGTTGTTGAGTATATGATACACTTCTTCACCTACACCCTGAAGCACTGAAACTTCCTGCCATCGTATTTTGACTCTTTTAATCATCAGTTTTACCCTGTTTTTCTTCAGTTTCTGTCTTTATCTGAGCGACTGTGCAGAGTCCAAATCTATTTGTCTGGCTGCCTGTCTGGCTTTCGTTCTGTACTGTATTCAGACCGTGTGTGTGTGTGTGACTCAGATTATGCGCGTTGACCTTTGCGGTATCAGTCAGCTGTCGCAGTTTCTGACCATTAGCTGGGACATTCCAGCAGATCCTTTCATAGAGGCACATTCAGAGCCGCGAGCTGGAGAATTCATAACTCCTCGGCCTTTGACTCTTCTCAAGTCTCAATCCACTCTTCTTTTTTCTTGTTTTGTCCCTTATTCTCTTACTTTGCCTTCTTTAAGATGCTGAATCCCTGTAAAACAACCTGAGAATCTATTTAAAAATCTATCACCTGATTGAATTTCCTGGTTTGTTTGCGGTCGCGGCGGCGACGCAGCAGCGGTCGATCAACTCATTACCTTGTATTCCACTTCAAGGACATGCTGTTATCTTGCGTATGCCAACCAAGTATTCAAAATATATGCCTCATGTGATTCCTCTTTGCCAGCTGGGACAGGTAGCCAACTGGGTTACGGTGTCAGAAAAAGGAAAAGTTTCTGGATGATGCTGTTATGAATGCATACAGCCGGCAGCAGCCTTGGTATGTGTGGCCAAAAGCAGAGTTTCATTCAGTGCTGTGGTGTTTTTCCTGTGTCCAGTAAATGAAAAGGACACAGACTTTATGGAGCCTCTGTGGATATCACTGAATGCAGCCATGACAAAGGCTTCAAAAGTCTTTTTAACACTTTGCTCTCTTCGCTTTGCTGTTGTTTTTTTTCACCAACTTAAAGTGATATTTGGGGTTATTTGACGTGGGGGTTGTGTGAGGCAGTCAGGAGCGCCGGCGATCCAATATCCGCTGAAATGTAGCTTCACTTTCACAGCTTTACACATTTCTGAACCACTGAACTGCTCTATTCCCTATGGACAACCTGTATTACACCGCAGCCTGAGGTCAGCTGAATCAGAAAAGGCTAAACTTCACTTTGTTTAGCCAGGAAGATAAAGCACATCTCCCAGCCTCTGTGTTAGTGCAACTGGCTACTTCTAAGACTGACTGTCTACGACTACCTCAAATAATCCAAACTATCCCTTTAAGTCCCTGAGATGAGTTGAATATTATGATATTTGGGTTTTGCAATGTTGCAGCCCAGTTGCAAATCATCAAACCAGGCTTATTAGTATGAATAAATGCATCAGAGCCAGCCTTTTCTTCCTCCACAGGTAATTTAAAACAAGCCAACTGTTAGTGAACCAAAAAAAAAATGACCTCAATAATGTGACCCATGGGGGGGGGGGGACCACAAGAGCAAGCAGATGTTCATGTTTTTCACTTTCATATATCAGATTTTCACCCAGCCAACAACAAACCAACCTCCTATTATCACACTTTTGTTCCCTCATAGACGATGCGGTTCTTCTTACTGTAAATTTCCAAATTTGTGGGATGCATGATCGCCGACCTCCTCCTCTGGCACCGCTCTGAGCATTTTGGAAAAGCAACGATTGGTTAAGTGGTTTGGAAGAACTCCCCCCCCCCCCCCCGTATTGCTACGGAACAGCTCGTGAGCTTATATTACAGCTTTTATTGCATTCTTAGGTTGCAGGACTTCACATCTATCGTAATTTTTTTTTTCTGTCTTTATCGTACATTTCGTCTCCTTCAACCGTAACTTTGCCGTCACTTCGTTTGTTTTGGTTTTCACAGTCATCAATCTAAACTTGGAGAAAAGGAGGAGGTGGTAGTAGAGGGGGGGTGGGTGCTAATGTTTGTGATAATGGTATTTTGTCTGGTTGAGTTTGCAGAGTTCCCACACATATTCATGCGCACACACATCCAGGCATAGATGCGCATACACAAGCTCAACATAAACTTTCTCAGGGGATAATTTAAGGACATTGTCAGCGGAGTCGAACAATCAGCAGGCTCAGATAGAAATCCCTCTTAAGGAGCCATAACCAGGAAGCAAGAGTGTTTATTTTGGAAATGGTTCTCCTGCTCCTGCTTTATCATAAACAATAATACTCAGAAATGGTCCTTTCCTTTCCCTCGTGGTGCCAGGATCCACATTCTTCTCCCAAAATTGTACCTCCAAATGTTTTTGTCTGAAAACCCGGAACAGTCTCATTTTACATTTTTGTACTTTAAGTTTTTATAGTGCTCAATTTCAGGTGTTGTTGGGAATCACACCTCGGACATTTTCTTTACAACACCAACATCCAGCTGCTGTGTTTGTTTTCAGAGCTGATTCCACGTCTTTTGGGGCAAGTTTCAAGTCATACAAGTCCAAGTCAAGACAGTTAAGACAATTCAAGTCCAAGTATTGTTAAATCTTGAGACAAGTTTGTGTCAAATCAAAAGAGACAAATAAAAATCAAACCTTGAAACGGTAGAGACAAGTTCAGGTTAAGTCTCAAGTCAATTGAGACAAATCCAGGTCAGGTTTAAGTCTTAAGACATTTGAGCCTCAAGTCCAAATCAGGTTTGAGTCCTAATAGAGCTCATTCAAGACAGGTCCAAGACATGTCTCAAGTCAGTTGGGTCAAGTCAAGGTCAAGTCACAAGAGACAAGTCTGATGTTAGTAAAGACAAGCTCTCCGGTTCAAGTCGAGTCTCAAGTCAGGTGAGACAAGTCCGTGTCAACCCTTAAGTCAACTTACAGTCCAAATCAAGTTTGATAGATCTGGTCAAGACAGGTCCGAGACAAGTTCAAGTCAAGTCTCAACTCAGGCCTAACAAAGCTGTATTGAATGGGTTTTATCAGATCTTTCAGTCTTTTACAGAGTCGGTCTCACAGCAGCCAGATTTCTAACAAGTCTCATGTTTGTAACTTAAAGTTCAAGCCTCAAGTGAAAAGCTCTGGTAGTTTTCATTCTCTGTGCAAAGTTATTTCCATCCAGAAGCAGCTTTCCCAACCGCGTGTCTAAAAGATATGATTACCCACATAGAGGTCCATTCAGACTCCAAGAATATTAGATTTATATCTGGCTGTTCTTTCCCTCTTTCTACCCTTGTTTCTAGCCGGTTTTCCCTCCTAGACACTTTTGTTTCTCTTTCTGTCTCGCACACACTGTCTGCAGGGGGTTGAGTTGAATCTGGCCAGCATATGGTGTCGGAAGTCTGTATAAGGGAATTAGAGAATATCTTGGGATACACTGGAATGTCTGGCTTCGGATCAGACTGGAGAACGTACTGTACATGTTTGATAGGTTTTTAATGGCAGCCCAATGGAAGTCCAAACAACTTTTTAGGAAGCTGATTCCACAGAATTTGGGTTGGCAAGGTAACATTGCAGTAGGTTTAAAGTTTTATGTTAGACCTCGTGTTCCAGGACACTTACAACTGTGGTTGCAAACATTGATGTCATCTTACCCATCTCGTCTGGGTAAGTCGTCATAGTTAGACAACAACGGACAGATGTTTGTCTTGAACTTTGACCCTGTAGACATACAAGAGGGGGTTACAGATTGGAAAAACTAAGCATATTAGTTGTCAGCAGAAAAGGATGACAACCTCATTAGCTAGTTTGCATAACTATTTAGTTACACTCAGCTTCTATGTATTTGAGCAAGGTTGAGCTAAATCAGTCCTCAAATGTGATGAAACACAGAGCGACCGCGTTTAATGAACCTGCAAAAAAAAACTTTATGCTTGTAATAAAGAAGAGGTCACACTGTGCTCAGAGTCATATTTGGCTTCTTAGAACTAACTAGTACAACTAAACTGAAAGTGAACACATGATGAAGTGGGAGTGAGGACACATGAAAAATGGTTTGTTTAAAGACCTGTGGGTGATGAGCAAGGAATGGGAAGGACGTGGTGTGTGATCACTTTGGCTCAGGCAGATTTTTTCCTCTCATTTAAATCAAAGGATGAAAATACTCCAAGGTTGAAGTGTAATTTACAGCAAATATAACAGGAGGTGTATGAGAAAATGTAGTTTAAGTCTGACCTATGTAAATTATGTTCCATTGAACCTCCTGTCTGAGTAGCTTGGGTTCTTCTTCTTCTTCTTCTATCATTGATTGATCACCTGACTTTCTTCCTTGTCTCCGCAGGCGCAACGTTCCTCTCATCAGGCCTCACTCCTGGCACCTGGCAAAGCTATCGGAGCTGCCCCTCCCTCCCCCTCCTCCTCCATCCCCTCCGCCGCCGCCGCCACCCTGCCTCCCGTCTGCCGACTCCCCTCCTCTCCCCCCTCCTCCGCCTCCGTCTGCCATGCAGCTCCACCCCGGCCCCTACACACTACCCTGGCACACAACTGACAACAGGTGAGGCAACATCTCTTGTTGTTAAGTGTCCAATAATGTATAATATCTGTTGCTTTCCAGATCATATCAGGCCGTGAAAAGGGCTTCTTCTGACAATTGTTTTACCTGCTGAATTTTTCTATTTTCTTAAAGAGTAAATTACATGTTTCTCTTATAAAATATGAAAAAAGCCCATAACAAAATCCTGTAGGCCAAATCTAAATGTATAGATAAGCTGAGACTGGGTTTGTACTTTAATTTGATTCACTTAAATGATAAATTGTCTAAATATTGGCCCTTTTGTTGATCAACTACTTGTTTCATCATTAAGTGTAATAACAGCTTATTTTAATTATCTTTTATTGTAATTGTAAAAAACATAGCTGGAAATAAATTCAGGAAACTATGATTTCTTGTCTCTTAAAGGCAGCTAATGTGAGTGAGTCATATTATAGCTTTGAATCATACACGTGGATCATACGACTCCATGGGACGTCGGCTGTTGGGTCATTGTCGGGGATTTTGGCCCCTAAAAGCCAACAATTGCCAGGAAACGGGTGACATCACCGTGTTCTTGAGTCATCGCTGCCCACGCAGGAAGCCGATTGGTCTATTTTTAGATTCTTATTCAACATTCTGAAGTGATAACCAATCAGATCCCCTGGTGGCCTGCTCTTTGTCTGTCTTTGGGGGCCAGACGATGGTTTATCGTCCGTGAGGTTTATACTAAACAGAACAGCAGTTGATTTAATATTAGTTTCATCTCATCAGCTTTTGTTTTATTATGATTGCTGCAACACCGGAGACATGTGACGTAGCAGCCTGAGCCAATCAATCAGGTCCATAAACGCCTTGAAATGTGTAAAATTGTTGCATCTATAAGGTTTAAAGGGCAGAGGCTCTTAAATAAAGTTGATTGGTTCCATCTTAATATAACCTGGTTATATTTTTGGACAGAGCATTAGCTCCAACATAACAAACTAAGAGAAAAGTCGGCAGGTCAGTGAACCGGCTGAATAAGATGCGTTAATTATCTTGCTAAGGTTTGCTAATGCTAACCAACATTAGCCTTTTTGTTATGTATGTTTAACTTGAATATTAATAACAAATGCTGCAACAGAGCTGACAGTGGCACAAGAAGATAAACGTCTGTAAGTTAGTGAAGTAGCTGAAAAATATCGGTTAATTTACATTATCTTGCTCAGCCACAAGCCACTGATCAGACCAGACCAAATGAGCCTGCAGCACAAAACCTAGGAATTTACTGAGGTGCTTGTTCATTATATTAAATTTCTTAAAAAATCAACTTCAAATTCAACACTTTAAAAGTATCGTTGCCAAAATAAGCCAAGTGGTCGACTGATCACAGGCTAATGGACCGATATATATTTTGCTGCTCTCAGACTCCAAAAGTAAAAAAAAAAATTCAGTGTACAATGAAGAAAAGCGTAAAAATATTACAGTCACAAAGATGGATCTCAGTAGTATTTGGCATTTTTGCTTAAATAATGCATCAGTATTCAAAAGTCTTATTCATTCCATCTGTGGCCAATAAATTGCTAAACTAATTTATTCAGCCCTAAATATAATTATGGATGTTTTAGGTTTACTGTAATACAATTGGGACAAAAGCCTGAATTGTCCAGTCAGGTTAAATGGAGAGAAGTGGTTTAGGTGCAGTCATCTTTGTGTTACAGTATGATCTCACAAAGCTAAACTGTAAAGGGAAAGAGGAAGTTACCGCAGTGTGTATATTGACTCACAATATAAATAGCGATTATCCCTTTGTTTGTCAGCTTCACGGGACGTCAGTGGCTCATACTGTTCTCCTTTTGATAAGAATCGGTGATATAATGTACCACTATTTGATTTAATAGCCCCACATGGATTAGATAGTGGTTTGTGTGTGTGTTATTCCCACAGTTTCTCCTGCCTGATCTCATCTCACACACACACACACACACACACACACACACACACACACACACACACACACACACACACATCATCTGATGAGGAGGCAGCTCCCGGCATAACTCTGGACAATGGCATGTGACCACCAGAACATGTGGACAAAGAGAGGAAGACGTTCAATAAACTGTGTTTGTGTGGGACATTTTGTACAGTCTGCATCTGTGTGTGTGTTAATTCCCACACCAGACAAGTGTGTGTGTTTTTGTGTAAACACCAAATTAATATAACATCGTTTGAAGGATGTGTGTCTGCGTTAAACGACACACTGAGGATTAATCCAATAACATGACCCGTCGTGCATTTGTGTATGTGTTCGGCTGCAGGTTTATGTGTGTCAACCCTCACACTCACATGTTCCACATTGCCGTCTGATTGGACAGGAGTGACTGTCATTTCCTGTCCAGCTCCCGTCTCATTTCCTCTCTTCCTCTCTCTGTCAGCCAGGTCAAATCTATACAGCAGCCTCTGCTTTCTCATTCATGGCTCACTTCCTTCAGAGATGATTTTCTCATGCAGATAATGAAACTTTTTTCCCGCACTCGTCAGCGTATAGTCTTCCTTTTGTTTTTTAAACCAGTGCTGTCACATGAATCCTGTACAGTTACAGTTACACTTCAAAGTATTTCTCATTTCTCTGCGGTTTAAAACCATGATTGAAAGTTTTGTATTTGATCACAGTGAACATGACCACATTAGCTTACCCTGTTTTGGCTGCAACTAATGTTTTTTTTTTTCCATTACCCATTACTCCTCAGATTATTTTCTTCTTTTTTTTTTTGCGTTTGAAGTTTATTTAAATATCCAAACATAGAAGATTAACATGTATATCTCTCAAGGATCCTTCCTGTTTGAGATCTGTATTTATCTACAGTGGAGGATTTACAGATACAGGCACTCAAATCACCTAATTTCAGCCAATAGGTAACTGTCCATCTATTAAACCATATACTCCAATACAACAGCCAAAAAAATCCAAAATGTTCCTTGAGGTAAGACCAAAAAAAAACAGCAAATTCTCACCTTTAGACGTTGGAACTGGGAATTTATGTTTGAAAAACACATAATTGACAGTCAAAATGGTTTGGGATTCATTTTGGGTACACTGTTAAGTTCCCATTAAGAGCACTACATGAGGTAAATAAGTTTTATTTCATATTTTTTGGAATATGAGTGTCTGATTCCAGGTTGCTGTTCATTTGAAGATCAAATAGTATTTATAAGTATTCACCATGTGAGGACAATTTAAACTATAACACTGAACGTCCTCTACGAGGGATTGTGACAAGATGAACCAGAAAATGCAGGATTTCATACGTGCAACTTCATCATAAATGTGACGTGCAGCAAACTTTGTTTTTTCATGAGCCAAAAAATGCGAAACCTTCTCGTGCTCCTTTAGCAATTTAACGGATCTTATTTGAATAGAGTGATGTAAGAGTGAGCATGAAAAGACAAATGGCGTACAGAAATTGTGCTGACCACCAAAATATTTTCCTATATGAGCAACAAAGCAGTGGATGGATACTTTACAAGAAGCACCAAACCCATCCGTTTTCAGATCTTTGCACGGACTGTAAACCATAAATACCTCAGAAACAGCCTGGAGATAGTCTGCCAGTTGTTTTCCCAAACTGGTTTGAGATCAAAGCCCTTTAGAGATTTCTGTCTTCTGTAACCCCCCCAACTCTGTCTCCCTGGCAACTTTCCCTATTGTGTGAATAAGACGGCAAAGAAAGGTTGAGTGACCACTCTCTTCTTTACAGGAAAAAGAAATACCACAATAAAATGACTGCAGATTTTTTGTTGAGCCCTTTACGAGTTGGATTCGAACCAAGCACAAGAACACTGGGTGCCCCCTACCCCCCGAAGCTCACATCGATAGCCAATAGTGTGTTTTTCCATCCCCATTCCTTAACCTCGCTTTTTTTTTCTCTCTCTCTCTCTCTTTCTTCTATTTGTGTAATTTTTCCAATATTTTGTTATTAGGAAGTTAAAAGTAGAAAGGAACAGAAAGAGGGTAACGTTCAGCTGGGGTCACGGGTCAGATTCAAACCCAGGACTTTGGGGTTGCCTGGCGTGCAGTTCAGCCTGTTGAGCAACCGTGACATTTGATATATGTGACATTTATAACATCTCTGTCCATCCCTAGAAGAGGCAGCCTTCCTCTGCTCCTCTTCCTCCCCCCTTTTTTCCTTTTAAATGGTTTTTCAGGAGTTTTTCCCTTATCTGAAATGGGTCAAAGGGGGAGCAGCATGTAGTTGACTGTAAGGCCCTTGAGTAATGGCTATGTAGTTTAAACTGACTTCACTTTCTTTGAAATTGTTATTCGTGAGTAAAAACACAAGTGGTTCTAGTAGGTTTCATCTGTTCTTGAAATTGCAGTTTTGGAATTAATTCTATGCAATGGGAAAAATCCACAAGAGGAAGACAGGAATGAGAGAGGAAGAAGGAGGATGAGAGGAATCAAGAGATGACTTAGAGGTTTTGACTCCAGGCAGTAGGAGTTGATGAGGAGGAAATCCCTCTCCGCCTAAAGAGGCTTCCTCCGAGGGTCTTTAAAAACACATGGGGCTGCCCTGGATCTTCAGCTCAGGACTGATAGAAAACAGATTCCCCCGTGGTACAGTTCAAATGTTGTATTCCAGGAGGATTTACTTTATGTGTCTTGGGGGGGAAAACACAGCTTGCCACTTGAAAATTAAATATGACTTATTGTACGTAGCTTACAAAAGTGTTAACCACTATGTCAGTCAAAGAGTATCATACTAATCAGAACCACAAAACCACATACATTTCACTAAAGGGGCAGTAAAAGTTACTTTGGCAGGGATAAAATAGCACAGCCTTTATTTTAAGTGTTTTTTCTGTGGTGTGACATCTGACATTTATAATGATGAATGTCCATTGCCAGTTCCCAGAGACAGAAGTGACGTCACTTTTCTAAGTCTGTGTGAAGAACAGCTAAATATCCCAATGGGATGGTTGATGCCTGTTTTTGAAACGCTTAAGTTGATCTTCTGTGTCTCCGTCTCTCTGCAGTGACTTGTCCATGCAGTGGGGTCAGCTTTCCAGACCTTATTCCTCCACTGACCGAAGCAGTTCCCTGGGCTCCATGGAGAGCTTGGACACGCCGACACCCACCGCACAGCCTTACACCGACTCCCATAATTCACCTGTGGACCCCACCCTCTTCAACAACAAGAGAGATTCTGCCTACAGCTCCTTCTCCGCCAGCTCAAACACATCCGACTACGCGACTGTGCCGCTAAGGCCTGGAGAAGCCTGCTCCATGGATAACCTCCTCCAGAGTCTGGGGCCGGCTTGTCGCGGCTACCCCGGTGGCGACACTTCAACCCTGGGGAGTTCATCTGGCGAGGCCGCGGATGAGGCACAGCTGATTGTAAACAAATCCAGGTCGCTGACCAGGCCGAGACCAAGGCCCGTCAAGGTAAAACAGAGGCCTTCATCCTGCTGTTATGAAGAGGAGAGGAGGGGAGGAGCCTTTGAGATCTTAAGAAATGGAGAAGGAGGCGCAGAGAGAAAGATGAACCCTCCTCAGCCTCCAACCAGAAGGGACAGTTTTAGGGCAACCCGGAGTCACCCTAATGTCGCCAACAAACGTTGCGCCTCTGCTCCTATTGAAATTTCCAGTGTTTCTTCTTACTTTGACGAACACAAGTCCTCTCCGAATGTTGAATCAGGAATTCACAACGGGTTCTCTGCACCAGAGGAAAGTGACAAAACAGGCAATTTCAAAGAGGATACCTTAGACTCGCACTATAGCCAAAGACAAACTAAAGACATTAGACATATCAGATGTGATACGAGCCCTAATAAAGACCACAATTTAGAGACCAACTCAGATTACCTTTCGGACCAAGTAATTAGCTCCCTAGTCCCCATCTCCTCCTCTCATCCCGGATCCTTACCTGGAGAATCTTCCATGGAGGTTCAAGGGCAGTCTCATGTCATGCACTCCCAGACCCAGCACTCCTCTACAGGGTTGCACCGGCACAGCGCTCCCGAGAAGCTCCTTGCAACACAACTTCAGTTATTGCAGTTTGACAGCGACAGCTCCTCACTGGAGCCTTACAACCCGTCAAACCACCTCAATGCCCCACTAAACAAATGGGAAGGCAGCCGTTGTTCAACCCCAGGATCTGTGTTCTTGGAAGGGGATGGTGATGATGGGAATTCAAATGCGAAGCTGGAAGGGATGGTTGTAAATGGCGAGTGCCTCTCCCCAGTTCAGCATCATCATCCTTGGGGCCGCTCTGTGAGCGTACCAGGAGACCCCAGTGGATCATCAGCCCAGGGACGGTTGAGCTCTGACCAGATACTAGAGAAGGATTTTGAGCCTCTTACTGCTGCTGCCAGTGTGGATACTTTACTGGAGGAGCAGAGAGCAGTGGACAGAGGAGGAAGTGGAGGTAAAAAAGAGACAGATTTAGAAGGAGAGGCAGTTATGAAGAAGTTAAATTCATCAAGGAACCATCGACGTAACCGTCGTCGCAGTGAGCGATTTGCTACCAACCTCCGCAATGAGATTCAAAGGAAAAAAGCCCAGCTTCAGAGGAGCCGTGGCCCAGGGGGATTGCTCTGTAGTGGGGAGACTGTCCAGGAGGAGGAGGGTCCAGATCTCCATGAAGAGGAGGCAGACACAGATGTGCCTGCCCAGGACAGGAGTACCAAAGTTGCATTTGCCTCAGCTGTAAGTCCCCAAGATCTCAGGACAACAGTACCTGTCGAGAAATCAAACACTTCAAGTGAACCAATCCATGATAACTTACAAACTCAGCCTCAGTCAACAACCTACACTCAGAACAACAACATGGCCAGGTCCGTCCAGATTCTTGACCCAGGCGTGCCCAATTTTGGTGTTGGCATCCGAGTTGTGGAAGAACCAGCTCCTGCCGGCAAAGCCCGCCGCTGGCGTTGGACCCCCGAGCATAAACTCCAGCCAGAACCGGAACCAGAGAGACGATGTAAAGTCTTGGGTGAGAGGGTATTAGGGGTCACAGGGTCGCAACATGGGGTTTGTGCCTTTACCTCCTCCTCTTACAGTCGCTCCTCTTCCTGTTCTCGGATGGAAGAGTCTGATATCCTTCCATTTGCGGATCGAATGAAGTTTTTTGAGGAGACAAGCAAAGGTGTGTCCGGGTCAAACTTTTCGAGTCGTAGGCAGAAGAAACCCCCCAACCACTCTGAGCACCAGGGAGGGGAGCGTTGTCTGAACCCATCCCAAAGGAGATACTCCTACCAGGGTGGACTTCAGCAGCAAACATCCCTGCTTTCAAACACTGTGGAGACCAGCAGGGAGAGGCAGAAAGAGAAGGAGAGGGAACAACAGGAACAGGAAAAGAGGTTGAGAGAAATGGAGAGGCAGCAGGAGAAGGAAAGGCAGGAGAGGGAATTGGAAATGGAGAGGGCTAAACTGAGGGAGATTCAGTGGGAGAAGGAACAAGAGGAAAGGGTGAGACAGTGGGAAAGGGAAAGAGAGCAGGAGCTTGAGCTGGAGAGAGAAAAAGAGGTGGAGAAGGCCAGAGAGAAGGAACGGCTCAAAGCAGAAAGAGAGAAAGAGCTGGAGAGAGAAAGAGAAAAGGAAAGACAAGAAGATGCTCAGCTCAGCTCACGTCAGGAATTTTACGCCATCAAAGACAATCACCATGATTTCCAGCATCAGGACAACTTCCAGCCCAAGCCCCAGACGTTGTCCCATAGCCAGACCCAGAATCAGGTCCCACGATCAGCTTTCTATCCAGTCACCACCACCTCTCAGCACCAAGGGAACCATCAACCTCAGCACCAGGGATACATATCAAGGAGCTACACACCTACAGAGGTAAGAGGAGTAAACACGAGTGTATTCAACTTCCATCACACTAAAAGACACACTGCATTTATAAGGTTGATGCCGTGTTAGCTCTCAACAGGAGTGTGTTGTCCTTAGATCTGGATTAGAAACTGGACAAAAAGAGTGAGTCAGAAGTTGGCCTTTAAATTTAAAATTTAAATTGTCCTTTTTAAAAAGCCACTGCTGTATGTGAAGAATATTTTAAGGGACTATAATATCTTTAAAATGAGCCAATCCTGGTTAAAGTCTGGAGTTTGGTGTACTCAGGGTTTTTCAAACTCTTATTCCAGTAGATTTGATTCTTTATGCTAAGCTAAGATAACCGGTTTATAGATTTGAATTTCACCGACAGATAAGCCAAAATGTTATTACTATGCCATTACTTATAACTTCTGTATTCAATAGATTTCTTAAATCAAGGCATCAATCCATGTCATCATGTTAGGGGTTGTCACTGCATCCACTAACAAGTATGTTTACAAGCTTCTTGACCTCAAAGCCAGTTTCCAGCAGCAGGCATGCTGAGCTAAATAACAGCCCCTGTGCCAGCAGCACTGAAACCAACACCTTTCAGAGTGAAAGTCAAACTCGGTGAAATCAGACTGTGGGTTTGGACTGAGCTGATACGACCACTGGAGACTGAAAACCGTCCTGGTTCTGGATTGGATCGGATTGAGTGGCCCCTCTTGGATGTTGGAGCTAAGTGGCCACTTGGTCCAAGTACTCTGTGGTTGAATGGTCGGTTTGAAGTCGAACCTCGCGTCCTGCGTGTGGTGAAAGTCTGAAATTCTCATTGAAAAGTCAGCGGATCATTGAAATAGTTTGCTGAAACTGAGGGGGATTGGGCAACAGCGGCGGACACTTGTGTAAGCGATAATAGCAGCTTTGGGTTACATCTTTACCACAAATTGATTCAAGTTACTTGGCGGGGAGGAGGCGCAGCCCTCTTGTCTGAACTTAAGTAACTCCTGTGAACTTTAACCTATTAGTGACCTTATCATTTAACGCTGAGCAAAGCCAAACTGACATTTGTTTTGGACTAAATGTATCCTCAGTTCAGCAGATATTTGCGTCAAGCCGACAATGTGTTGGTGTTTTCATGCGGTTTTCACTGTGCTGGAGCCTCGGGGGAGGGGGCGGGGACCTCGAACCCTTGGCTTCTTCCATGTTGGGCCCCGTTTCAAATGAAAAGGTTGTTAGTTTGATGCCACAGCGATAACCTCAAGCGTGGAATTTTTGTTTCATATCTGCTGCTGACAACGTCCAATAACTTTAACAATAACAGATGTGTTGGATGGACTACAAAGCTGTGATAAGACCTTCTACACAGGCACACACACATGAAAATACACTCATGTATAGGGAAACGCACACCTATGACAGTGTACATGAAAACAGACTCGCACACATGATCCCATTTTAAATGAAATAAGGAATTCAGGTTCATTCATTAACGTGTACTTTCATGGTCCAGTGTGTGTGACGACTGCTATTATTATTATTATTATTATTATTATTATTATTATTATTATTGCTCTGTCACTCAGTCTGGTTCTCACTTGAGAAGCCCAGCTGCATTTTCAGGAATGTTTGGAAACAGTTAAGTTGAATTGTTTTTGGCCAGATTCAATTCTTTTTTTATATTTCACCTCATTACATGTCCATTAAATCTGCACTTTGATACAATTTGCTCTTTTCCCAACGGACATTCATTTAGTTATGATCCCTGCAGAAAATATTTTGTGCTCACTGGTCCTTATTCTCAAAATGAAACACATTCACAGTGAAAGTTAATATATTGAATTCTCTGAGGAATGTTTTGTGAGTTGGTTAAAGAGTTATTTTAAGTCATTTTTAAATAGGTTGAACCTGGACCAGAAAATATTGAAGTAACTGAAAAGCTTTAAGCTGTATCTGCATGTGAGCAATATGTTATTCCACTGATTTAACTGCTAAACTAAAAACTCTTGCTTCTGTTTATGGTGTGGTTCACATTAGCTGTGTCCCAGTTCAGGGGCCACATCCTTCGGTGGGGTCCTTCGTAGACATTGTGTACAGCAAAGGCCAAATTGAAACGAGACAGTCTGGTCTGGTCTATTCGCGCTTTGCGTCAGGCTCTCCGTTGGCGTTTTCTGCTGCCATATTATTTCCATTATCGGCTTGCAATGAATGTTGAGATAGTTTGGGCCGCGAAGCATCCACCCGTTGGAGCCTTTGTTTCCCAGGAAAAAGGATAGTGCATATGTCGTCTGCATGAAGGAGCCCTTGAATTGGGACTAGTGGTGCTCTGGAGGCTGCAGCCCCTGGTTTGAGACACGGCTATTGTCAGCTGCTCTGCAAAACAGAGGAACAGTGCAACCGGTATAGCAACATGTTAGCTGTAAATGCTAACTGTTGTTTACCCTCAAACAAAAAGCAAATGTCAGAAAACAGAAGCATAAAAGCTGTCGAGCAAAGCGACGTCTTCAGATGCCTTGGTTTCAGAAGTATCCGGTTTACAATGATGGGATTGTTTCTGTACTGGGTGCAGTTACTTCCTGGACTCACCTTTGGTAAAGGACTAAAAAAAAAAAAAATCACCTAAAAATCACTGCTCTTGGCCAAAAAAATAGTCCAGGAGTTTCTGGGGTGGAAGCTTTAATTGCAGGTATTCACCAAAAGAGCCCAGAAGAACACATAAATTACTTAAAGCCCAAGAGACAAGGAATTTAGATGCAAAAGAGCCATCCAAGTACTTGAGCTGATTATCAGTTGTTAACATTTAATGGATTTTATGCTCTGTTTACAACGAGCGATGGCCAAATATGTTAACTTCATCCCTACTTTTCCAACAAAAATACCAACTGAAGGTTCAGGTTTGTATCACAGTTAGTCAGAAAATATGTCAGCGCGGGAATTTGTGTGTGTCTGTGTGTGTTGAGGGGCCCCACCAGTGTGTTTGTGCAGCCTATCCCTGCCTCTCTGCGTCGATCTGCTGGCTGCTTGTATCTCCGAGCAGCGATGAGGGTGCAAAGAGTTCGTTCAGCCCTCCACCGGTGGGGTAATAAACCGATGCATTGTGCAGACGTATCCTCCATAATGAGTCAAACCTTGTATTTTTCCTTATATCAACATGAAATTGCTTAATCGGGACTCTGACACATTTGCGGCTCTGTAAAAGGGGCTGACAGACTTCCTGCTGCTGCCTCTCGTTCAGTGGGAAGTTTTGGTGTTTTCTGTGTTCAAAGAACCTCTGGGTTTAATGATAATAGTAGTAACTGTTACTCCACTGATACTGGATTCTTAGGCCACTACTTTTATTGATGTTTAAAAAACAATATATCAGCTACGATAAATTTCTTTCTAAAGAACTGTGACCCAGACATTTTAAAATACGAAATACATAAAATAATCTTGCACATTAACTCTTGCAAAGATCAAACTCCATGTGCTGATGTGAGACAGTTAAAGGCTCTGGAAAAACTTTTTTTTTTCCTTATGTTCTAGATAAAAACGCTGTAAACCATAATAACCAAAGAAAACTTCAACACAGAAAGTTACACATCTGACTTGTCGATTGACAGAAAGTTAACTGGCAGTCATTTTGACAATCGATTAATTGCTGGGCTTTTTTATGAAGTTATTTTTCTTCCATTTTACGCTTGTATTATTTGATAGGACAGTGTAGAGACACAGGAAATGGAAAGGAGAGAAGGGTTTCAAGTAAAAACGCCAAAAATTCACTGGTTCCAGTTTCTCAAAAGTGATTATTTGCTGGATTTCTCAGTCTAATTTGAACATTTTAAGGTTTTGTACTGTTGTTCTTCAAGTCAAGTCTAAAATAATGTGTTTTTTAGAGAGTTTAAAGGTAAAGTGCTGGTTAGCCTGGACTCCTCTTGTAGGTTTTTGATGTAAAAATGCTCCACATTCAGCAGAAAATGCCCCCCACCCCTTCAGCCTTATCACCACTGCAGTGCACTGCAGGGTGGAGAAACACACCCACTTCCCCTCAACGTGTGCTGACCAGCACTTTGCACCAGATTCAAGCCTTCCTTCATTCCTTTGGCGTTATTAACTGGCCTTAAATCTCTTCCACAGACCTATCCCGCCCCGCAACAGGAAACGACCAAGCTCAACAGGAAGTACAGCCTGACTGAGAGGTGAGCCACTTCCTCCCGCAACCACCCAGTACAAACACAGACACACGCCATCTTTTTCTGACGTGATTATCTTCTAGATTTGAGCCTCTGACATGGCAACGCAGGCACACACTCGTCATCTCTGTCTGATTGTCTGTAAGTGAGTCTCTGGGGACGTTAGGTGGGGTCGGCCCATTGTGCACTGGCAGGCGGAAACCCCACTCAGTCATGCCTGGCTGTGATTTGACTATAATGAGCTCTAAGTGTGCAGAGCAATCATCCATGCTTAAAATGTGACCATAATGTTATATGGTTGGGTGGTGATTCCTGTATGTTAGCGTGTAGGACAGGGGGGGCCCGTGGGGGGGTCTTTCAGGACATGCATGGCTCATAAAGGGGCCCCTACTCATATTTGACCTGAGACAGAAACAGTTGAGTGAGCCTGAGATGCAAAAGGGAAACGGCGACTGTAATTTAACCACTTTCTCTGCCTTCGAAAGGAAATATTCTCTCTGCCACACATCCATCAAGGCCCTGAAAACCCAGGACAGGGAGGGTCCTACAGTCTCCTGCCAAATTTATGATAGTTTTCTTTGGGGTCTTTTCTGTGCTCAAATCAAAATCTAACAACTAGAAAAATAAACTTCTCACACTTGTGCCAGTTAAACTCTTAACTATTTAACTAATTAGTACCTAAGTATTTAGTAATGAGGTTGTACTAATTAATATTACAAACAACACTTAAGCTTGTCAAATCTTGAACCAGGAGTTTGGCTAACCTAGCTTAGCATAAACACTTGAAACACATGGAAACAGCTAGCCTGGTTAAAAAATATATCCACTCTGTCTAATTACCTCATTCTGTCTCTTTAAGGGATGAAAATCAATCAAAAAGTCAATTTGTCAATTGACATGAAATTAATCACTTAGTTGTATTTGTGGTTTCTGGCGACCTGGCGAGGATAGAGTACAGAGCAGGTCAGCACCATCTGCACCACCTCCAAATATGGTTTTCTCTGGTTTCAAAAAACCACAATGGCCAACAGCCAATTTACAACCAAAATAGGATTAAACCTGGCAAACTCACTGTGATGGCAAGACTCCAGGAAGCTGCACGCAGTCATTACACAATGAAACCTCTTCTGAAACAACAACTTGTCATTTTCATGCGAAACAGGACCAACTTTATTCTGGTAAAAAAACATCTTTAGTTATTAATTTCTAACTCTAATGACTAAACTGCTTCATAAGTATTTATCCGTTTTCCTGCTCCTTGGCTCTGTATTTGTTTTTGACGAGGATCATCTTTTCCTTCTCCTCATCACAGGGACTACTCAAGCTGGAGATGGGAGTCCAGACCACCAGAGACCACCAGTCAGCACCAGCAGCACCCCCACCAGAGTCGGTGCAGCCCCAGACAATTGGACGGCAGCATCAGTGACCGCAATGGACACGCATTCGCTCCCCCGCCGGCACCTCTTGCTCTACGGGGACGAGCCATGTCTGAAAATGACCTCCGCTTCGACAGCAGCCACCGCTGGTCACCGTCGATTTCTGGGGCGACCAGTCAGACCCTGAGCGAGGTGGAGGAGGGAGTGGGCGTCGTCAGCGGAGGAAAGGCACACGCTGCCAGGCAAATGAGGAAGAAGATGCCGCCTCCCCCGAGACCGCCGCCCCCCAAGTGGGAACAGTTTCGCCGCAGGCGTGCATCTCACCACACCCTGTTCCCCCCTTCGTCCATTGCTCCTCACGCCATCCCACCCTCCTTCAGCACTGCGGAGGGGCAGAATTCAGCTCACTCCTCCTCGCACCTCCCCGCCGCTGAAACGTCTAGGCAGAGGTCCTACAGTCTCCCCCCAGAGAGGCAGGAAGTGGCGGAGGGCTGCCCTCGCTGCAGCTGCAACCAGACCCAAAACCAGGAGCACCCCTTTCCCCACGCCCCGTCCAATCAGAGTCAGCCTCAGTTTCAGGAGCGCTCCTTTTCAGTTGCTCCGCCCAGTCCTATGTTCTCCAGGCGGGGCTTCAGACCGGTGGCCCCGCCCCAGAGGGAGAGGGAGGGGAACCTGAGGAGCTCGTATGGACGCCAGCAGGAGAGAGGGGAGACGTCTCTCCCGCCACTGCCGCTGCCACCAGCAGACGCCAGTGTGAGCAGGTGAGACGCCATTTTCTGTTCTCGAAATTAACTTATTGTTCCATTCAGAAAAAATGTGAAAAATAACCAGTTTTTTAAACACAGTTTCTCAAGTTCCAAGTTTAAAATATCTAAATTACTTTTGTGTGTACAATCGTCCGAACCAGCAAATATTCAGATTCATTAACCTTGAACCAGCATTTTAGTTTAAAATGTTCATTTATTTTCAAAATTCTCAATTAATTTTCTGTCAATGAGCAAAGATATTTAATCATTTGTTCCAGTTTTCGGTGTCTGGCTTCTTAGCTTCATTTATCTAAAACTAATGTTACAATCTTTTTTTTATTAAGTTTTTATTAAGACACTGAAAAAACAATAAAACATACAAACCTTAAAAACACCAGAAACTAAAAATATATTAATCTATAAACTATAAATCTATAATCTCCTCAGTCCTATTGTGCCTGTAAATGTGAACATTTTGTGTCTTTGAATACACACAAAATAACACAAGATATTTGGATCATCTGTGTCTCTGCAGTTTGTCTGAGGTTTACGTCGGCCACAGTCCAGACCAGGGCAGAACAACAGTCAAACCTCACAAACAGCAGCACAACGTGAGACCTGGAGCCGAGTGGGAGAGATCCGCATCTCCCAGAGTTCATAGCGACGCAGCTATTCCCCCTGATGTAGAAAACAAAGGTGGGGTTTTACCTCCTGAGTCCTACTTCACCA
This sequence comes from Rachycentron canadum, assembly GCA_038496675.1. Taxonomy (NCBI): domain Eukaryota; kingdom Metazoa; phylum Chordata; class Actinopteri; order Carangiformes; family Rachycentridae; genus Rachycentron; species Rachycentron canadum. The sequence goes on along the minus strand of CM076670.1, from coordinate 2,428,593 downwards.
TAGACTACGAGCAGCAGCAGCAGATCCGTGTGAGCAGAGGCTTCCACCCTGAAGAGCAGCAGAAGGTCCCAGAACCGGGAACCGAGTCCGAGACGACCCTCAGCCCCAGTCCCGCGCACAGCCTGGAGGCCGACCTGGACGTCCCGATGGAGACGGACATCGACGACTTCCAGGAGGAGGAGCTCCCGACGGAGGCCGAGCCGATCACCAGCGAGCTGCCGTGCTTTGCGCTGCCAGTCACCGTCCTGGAGACGGACATCGACACCTTACCGGACTCTGAGGCCTCGCGGTCGGGCCGGACCAGGCTGGAGAGCGGCTCTCTGGAGGAGGAGCTGGAGGCCGGGGAGGGTCTCAGCAGAGAGAGGCTGAGTCTGGAGGAGCTGTTCCCCCAAAGCAGTGAAGGAGAGTCGGGCACAGAGGGCTGGAGAGGAGCCTACCACACCACGGAGCACAGCACGGACAGCTTAGATAGGTGAGGAGGGGGGAGGACGAGGGAGGGTGGGTGGGGGGCTACAGGGCTTAAATCTTAGAGGAGGAATGTCACTAAGTGTGTGTGTGTGTTGTACATTAATTACACACACCATTTGATTTGTACAAGACCTAACTGTTCCTGTCACTAAGCTCATTCCCTCTTTCCCACAACTTTCCAGAGCAGATTAAGTGCTGCCATTTTTTTCTCCTTCAATTTAAGTTTACAAATGTTTTCTTTTCTTTTCTATTTTTTCTTTTTTTTTTTTTTTGGACCCAGGTGCCAGATATGTAACTGCTGCCAAACAGGACAAAAAGACCAGGCTCAGTTTAGACGATGAGGAAAACTACTTTATATTCTTTGTCACTTTACAGCTGTTTTTCTCTTCTTCATCATCCTCACTGTAAACTTCACGTCTTTGTCTTTCCTCCTAGCCTCTCTGTTTGTCTATTTGTTTGTTTGGGGTTGAGATGTTTCCCAGCATGCCCCTTGTTTTTTTTCTTTGTCTCACTTATCCTAGAGAAGTGATTGCATCTCTTATGTGTGGACTTTTGTAATTACTATATTTTTTCAGGCCACGTGTCAGTTTTTTATCTCTTCGCCTCCGTGTTTTATCTTTGCGTAAATAAAATAAACTCTCCCCTCCCTCCTCCCCCATCAGGCGGTCCGGTGCGAGCTCCAGCTGTTCATCCTATTACAGCACATCAGCAGCCAAGGCTCAGCTCCTGTCCCAGATGAAAGACTTCACTGATAACAGAGACAAGCACGATGACGACGAGCTCACTTACAAGGTAGCACTGGCAGCTACTGACTTACTTTGTCGGGGGGTTGGGGGGGTGGGTTGATGGGAAACCAGTATCAGTATTTGATGATGTGAGACTGACGGACGCTGTGTTATCTATTTGTTTTGTGGTGTTCGACCAATTCTCTTGTCTGTCGTGCAGAAACAGCTGATGGAGAGTCTCAGGAAGAAGCTGGGGGTGTTGAGAGAGGCTCAGAGGGGGCTGCAGGACGACATCAGAGCCAACGCTCAGCTGGGGGAGGAGGTGGGGAGACGCTTCATCCAGTTATTCATTCTTTCATCTGTCCATTTTGCCACTTGCTGGGTTTCACATGTGCTGTTGAAAACCTACCTCCAAAAAACAGCTGCATCCACTCACACTTCATCAGTTTATTTTACATTTTAGTTAGTTATTCTGTAAAATATGAGTCTGAGGTGATGAGAAAAGATCAATGTTTGACATTTCAGCTTGATAAACAACTTAAATGTTGAAACTTGTGGCCAAAACGTGGAGCAAAATTCATGTACTTGAAAAAAAAAAAAGACCACTTTGACTCAGTTCCACGTGTTTTCTCTTTTCACTTGCACCATTTTGTGACCTCATTGTAACAAATGTTCGGGAATAAACCTGAACCAGGGCTGGGACTAATCTGTTTCTGTAATTATTTTCCTGATGTGGTCGATATATAGATTATAACCTCCTGTCATGATGGCCGGAGCTCTTGTCAAGCAACAATCACCAGCAGGAAACCATGTTTGGCTGCAGAGAAAACTAATAAATAGATGCTTTAAACATCAAATACTTTTAAATTGAAGGATGCAAAATGGTGACAGTGCCCTCAAGAGAAAATAGTGCCTTCCTGTTTAACATTTATTCACTTATACACCAAATCAAACTGTCAAATCATCATTCTTGACTTGTTGGGACAAACAAACGCCGCCTCAGTCCCATGCTCACTTACATCAGTGTTACCCATGGATCCAGTCACCTCCAGCCGTGTCCCTGTCCGGTTCCTCAGGTGGAGAACATGGTGGTGTCGGTGTGTAAACCCAATGAGGTGGACAAGTTCCGCATGTTCATCGGCGACCTGGACAAGGTGGTCAGCCTGCTGCTGTCGCTGTCCGGGAGGCTGCTGAGGGTGGAGACCACACTGGACACGCTGGACCCTGAGACAGAGCACCACGAGAGGGTGAGGAGACAAGGAAAGGAGGAAGGAGGACAGAGGCGTAGGGGGCGATTGGCTGAAGTTAAATACAGCTTATAAATGTTTAAAACTCCTGCCAGATGAAATCTGGACGTCAGAAAGGGCAGAAACTGACTAAGATGTTAGATTGAAAGGTCTGAAAAGAACAAAGAAAGAGGTTAAAAAAGATTAAAGTTCAGATATACCCATAAATACATCGGCTCATGTGTTGCCCCTCTCGCTGCCCTCTAGCTCCCCCTGCTGGAGAAGAAGCGCCAGCTCATGCGGCAGCTGTCCGAGGCCCAGGACCTGAAGGACCACGTTGACCGCAGAGAGCAGGCCGTCAGCCGGGTGCTGGCCCGCTGCCTGTCCCCCGAACAGCACAGAGACTACAGGTACAACCCACAACGCCTTTATCATCCACCGCACAAACAGGAAGTGCATCTTTTCTAATGTTTCACCTGTTGTTTCTTTCCCCCGCAGTCACTTTGTGAAGATGAAGGCCGCTCTGCTGGTGGAGCAGAGGCAGCTGGAGGACAAGATCCGGCTGGGAGAGGAGCAGCTGAGGGGGCTAAGGGAGAGTCTGGGGCTGGGACTGGGAATGGGCATGGGAATGTCGATGGGATACGGACATTACTAAAAAAAAAAAAAAAAGATCTGAAGACATGAAGAAGAAAAGGAAGGAGTGTACGTGTTCTGAATCAGTCTCAAGTCACGGAAGGAAAAGGGGCTTGAGGCAAAACAAGGACCAGACCGAACAGAATCCAGTTTAAATGTTGGTTGAGTTTCTTGAAGAAACAGTTTGAGCTTTGATGCGTTCGTGATGAGAGTCGGATGAGAAGATGGATCCCACTGTCATATCAATCTGTTAAATATAAAGCTACAGCTAGCAAATGATTAGCTTAGCTTAGCACGAAGCAGAAGACCAGGGGAAACGGGCCTTATTGCACCTCTAACATGTGACCACTTGTTTTACAGGGGGGTTTATGTCCCAGAATTTTGTTTAGTGGACACAGTAGCATGCTAAACCAAGCTAAGCTAACCTAAGCTAACTGAGTGTATAATTATATTTAGCATCCCAAACTTTCTTTGAGGATTAACATAAACGGCTTCACCGTCATAAATTTGAAAATCGGTCTCCAATGCTCGATTATAAAGACCAAATATGAAGAAGAAAGGCTGGACACTAAGAAGAAGAAGAAGAAGAAAGCTGGATCCAGCGTCTCCAGCTCTGAGCGAACCATGTTGTTTTAGCGAGAGATTAAAAATAAACATATCAACAGTTCGACTCCAGGGCTGTGATGGAAAAGGTGGACGATTGGATTCACTGAGATCTTTGTTTCTTTGAGCTGAAGAAAAACAAGTAAAAAAACTGAAGTGATGTTTCACACTGAGGTCGTCGCCCTTTGCTTCACTTTGTGTGCCTGAAACACGTACTGTAAAACTCCTTTTCACACTACGTTGCCAAAGACGTTTTTGCTTGATGAATGTGTCATTAAGACGCTGCTTCTCGTTTGGTTTTTTTTGTTTTTTTAAATTGTTTTCTTGTGTATTTAAATCTCCTGGTTCAGAGAATCGAAGGAGAATTGTTCTCGGTGCTTCACACTAAGAAACTGAGTTTCCGTTAACAACACTAAAGTCAGCTTTGTGACACGCCATTTTTCAGCTTTATTAACCTTCACTGGGAAGTGAGCTAAATGTTTAATGCGCTCAGAAACACATATACTGTATTATCCAGCATCATATCGCCATCATATCACTTTGTATTCCTCATTACTGTAACGTCTACGGCTGTAACATGTTTCACTGTGTGGAGTTTGACACTTCACCAACTCGCTATACTGTCACGTAATGATTGTCATGTACAGAAGACACTTGTGTTTATAATGTATACGATGTGTATATAGTGATTTTTTTTTTTTGGGGGGGGGTTTATCAAATGACTGGAATTGGTTGTAAAAGATGAACGAAAAGACCAGAGAGAGTCAGCGTTTACTGTATATTTAGATCGGGAATGAATCCTGAGGAGAATCTGGTTTTTGCCTGAGTTGCAGTTTTCGGTTGGTGAGCTTGTTCCAGTTTCTGGTGAAGGAAATTCAACTTTTTTTTTTTCTTTTTTTTTTTAAACTGCCATTTATTGCCCCGAGCCCTGTCTGACATTTCAACTTTAAGGACTGATGTTAAGGAAAGAAGAAGACCAGAAGATATAATATCATTATGACACGCTAAACATTAAGCTACATCCAGCAGCCTGTTAGCTTAGCTTAGCATAAAGACAGGAGATGGGGAAACGGCAAGTCTGGCTCTGTTTTAAGGTTAAAACTGAAGTTCACCTGGGAGAGTGCACAGTATTAAGGGTCCTAACCACAACAGCCCAGGTTCGAGTCCAACCCGCGATTCTTTGAGACCTTTAACATCGTGTAAGGGCTCCAATTAATAATTACTTTAATTATCAGTTAGTCGTTTAAAGTATTAAACATCAGAACTGCTGTAAATGTTCATCCCGAATGTTCATTGTCTCACCAGTAATCTAAAACACATGAATATTACATTTACTTTAAAGAAAGTCACATTTGAGAACATGGAACTATTTTTTTTTTTTCTTCATTTTTCGCTCAGAAATTATTTTAACACTTAAAAAATTGGAAATAAATTCTCCTTTGATCCAATTAAATTATTGACCAGTTATTATAGATCTATTTTGTTTAATCCATAAGAAAACAACAGTCAGGATACTTGTTTCCTCTGTTTCCAGTCTTCATGCTAAGCTAAGCTAACTGCCTGGATAAATGTTTATCCCAAAGTGTCAAATTATTCCTTTAAAACTAAACACAAGGGCAGATTCCTGTAGTTCAGGTTTATTATTCAACATCACACCCGTCCATTACATTTTAAAAAACTGCCTCCTGCTCTTACCCCCCATGACGTCTTCTGATTTGTAGTCTTGCTAAAGTGTCCCGAGCTTTAACCGAGTCAGTCGGGAGGAATTTGGAAGAGGAAACATATATTTTTGGCTGTTTAATGAAAATGCAGCAGCTCTGAAAACACAGACGTCTTTAACTTTTGTCGTTTTCTACTTCATCTGTGTCACTGGTTAAACTGCTCTGTTGAGAAGCAGCAAAGTTTTATCTTTTCAAGTTCATTAAAAGTTGCAGTTTTCACTTGGTTTTGTTCATTTCTTTGGTTTGTTGTGAGGTGATTCCTGCTGTTCTAACACCAAACAACCCTGAGCATAAGATACTTTTTGTTATATTTTGTACATATTGTGTGTATTCTTGTATTATAACAACCATTTTTCTACATCGACTGGAAACTTATTGACTTGATGAAAGAGAGAGAGAAGTTGCTTGTTGGACCAGTAACTGTAACTTTTTTGTAACTGCAAAAACACTTGTGAGGAGAAAAGTACCATAAATAATAATAATAGTATTTTAAACTAGCTGTTCGTCTCCTGTGGTGATTTATACTCTGCTTGGTGAAAGGTCTCTTTATGCTGCTTTAGCGTCCAGTGCTGAAACTTATTCCCTTCAGGAGGGAAACTGCTTGTTTGGATGTGAAGGGGCGGTTAAGTAAATATGGCCGAGGTTGACAGACGATGATGAGAGTCATTCAGCAGCTCTGCAGGAGCTGTGGTGAATAAACTAATTTAAGGCAGGTTAATGCTCCTGTCATTAATACTGATGGTCTGTAGGGAAGAGGAGGGGGTTCTTAAAACCCCTTAAGGCAGGGATCATTAAAACATATTGATGTTCTTGCAGCGTGGGGACGAATAACAGGAGGCCAGAGATGTTTTTAAAGCCTCAATCAAGAAGTAAAGTGTTTGTGATAAAGTCGACACCAGTACAAAAGAACAAAGGTATATTCAGGGATAAAAAAATCTTTGGGAGACTAAATTCTCTCTATATAGGAAAAGGTGAAAAATTTCAAAGTAAAATACACAACACAGTAAAGTGTAATTACTCTTCTTCGGTCATTTAGAAACAATACAAGTAGCACTCAGTGATTTCAGATGTAGCTAATCAATCAATAAAAAAAAGCTAACTAGCAGCTGGGGAAGCTGTCATCTATATCACCTATATTATTATCACATATATACATCTTCAGGATATGTAAAGATCAAAGTTTATAACTACCCATATCTACACATAGCAAAATGTGTATATATAAAAATTACAAATATCCATTTGATAGATGTTCATATGGTATAAAATATTGTGATCATATATGTTAATGATATACATTTAATTTATATATGTAAATTCATAAAAAAAATACATATATAAATTCAAAATAATGTTTTTTTTACTTTTTTAAAATTAATTTTAAACAGTCTCAGACATTTTTAACTGTATATAATATCAACACATATTAATACGCTTTGTGATGATTTATATGTACGTAACATATGTCTATTATATAATAATACATAAATAAAGATACAGATTTTTTACTCAAACTACTCAATTTTCTGATGTATATTATTTACATCTTACAACAACTTTTATTTTATATATATATTCATATATGTCATGTATGGAAATTAAATATGGGGACATTATAACATTTAACATTAATCAGAAATTAAGATTTAGATCATTTAAAACATTAATTAATGATCAAAGGGGAGATATGTGGCTATTATAACCAAATAATAAGAAAATACGGAAAAAAAACAAGGGGGTTAGCATCGTTTTCTTTAGCCTGAGTTTCGTGTCGTTTGCGGAAATCGTTCGGCTTTCTTCGGTTGGTCACGTGGTTTCCGAGAAGAAAAAAAAAAGGGGGGGGGTTAAAAACAAAAAAAAAACAAAAACACACGGGCTAAAACAGAGCTCGTAATGAAACGCAACCAAAAAGCTCAACTACCACCGAAACTACAATGTGTAGCAAACAAACTAACGGTTAAATTAGCCGACGACGCGGGGAACTGATGTTAGCTCGCTGACCGGCCTCCGTTACACCATGAATTTAAGAGGACTGTTTCAGGACTTCAACCCCAGGTAACGTTAGCACCGCGGCTAGCTTAGCACCCGAGCTAACTAGCTATGTGGCTACCTGTGACCCTGCCGTGCGAGAAAAATATATTTAATAAGTGGCGTGTTTTCTCACGCGTGGAAGTGTTAGCGCCGATCTGTAGTAGCTGGACAGTCGGTGTTAGCTGGAGGGCAACGACCAACACAGCAGCTAAAACGGTTAAAAAGGCGTTTGGCTTAACGAGGCCTGGCTAACATGCTAGCTGGGCTAACGTTTGCTAGTCAAAGCTAACTAGCTGTGGTTTAACTGGTGAATTTAGTAACAGGGGCTGTAACTAAAGGTGCGTTGGTGTTATTGATCATTATTGGTTCATTGGCTGATAGATCGATTAGTCGTTTGGTCGATAACATGTCAGCGAAATGCACATTACAGGTTTTTCAAACGCTTAAAGTTTGGTCCTAAAATGTCTTGATATGTCAATAAGATATTTACATTTGATGTCAGTTAATAGTTAATTAATTTATTCTACCTTAACTAAAACTTGGGGCTTATTAATATTATTATCATTTTTAATTAAAAGGTCAAAGGTACACATGAAATTAGAATGACAAAATAATAAATAGAAGAGAAAAAAGAAATAGGATGTGTTAGTTTTTAACTCTGAATATATCCCACCCCTGTTCAAGCTTTTACTTTATTTCTTATTTCTATAAACATAAACATTTCTAAAGAAACCCACTGATGCTTCAAAGTCATTTTACATGTGTAATTGCTGTCATTTTTTATCTGGATATGTCTCTATTCTCTTCTACATCATCCCTTAAACCACAAAACAATATAATTAAATAATAGCTATAAATATAGGATTATTATCTTTATTAAGGACACAGCTCATGGGGGGGGGGGGGGGTCCATAGGGAAAAAAAGACAAAATAACAAAAGGAAATTCACATAAAATCAAACCAAAACAAAAGAGTTTCAAAAAGACTAATTTACATATAGGCAACACCAGTGGTTCCACATCCTTGTTGTGTTATTGTGTTGTATTTATTGTCGTAAACACACTTTCTCCACACACCACACATTATATTATTATGAATTTAACAGGTCTCTCTCTCTCTGTCCCTGTTGCAGTAAGTTCCTGATCTACTCCTGCCTGCTGCTGTTCTCTGTGCTGCTCTCCCTGAGGCTGGATGGAGTCATCCAGTGGAGCTACTGGGCTGTGTTTACACCAATATGGCTGTGGAAGCTGTTGGTCATCTTTGGGGCCTCTGTGGGCACCGGGGTCTGGGCCCACAACCCCCAGTACAGGTTAGAACCTAACACATTTACCCACATGTCTGAGGGTAGAACCAGGTCTGATCAGGACCTTTTAATGCTGCCTAATTAAAAAATAAAAGACATTTAATCTGTTTTATGTTACGATGTTGTTTTAAACAAAGCCCCAACATGATGAACTGTGACATTGTGATATTGATGATGTTTATCATATCTTCCCTTGTGTGTTTATTGTATCTCTCTAACGTTTCCTGTCTTCCCTTAGGGCCGAGGGGGAAACGTGTGTGGAGTTCAAAGCCATGCTGATTGCGGTGGGACTCCACGTCCTGCTGCTGATGTTTGAAGTGTTGGTTTGTGACCGCGTAGCGAGAGGAAACTACTTTTGGCTCCTCGTCTTCATGCCGCTCTTCTTCGTGTCGCCTGTGTCCGTGGCAGCCTGCGTCTGGGGGTTTAGACACGACCGCTCCCTCGAGGTAAAGATACAGACATCGGCACTTTGAAATGTTAATGTCGGAGCTCGAGGCTGAACTCCTGTCTCCTCTCTCTCTCATCAGCTGGAGGTGCTGTGTTCAGTTAATATTCTCCAATTCATCTTCATCGCTCTGAAGCTGGACAGGATCATCAACTGGCCTTGGCTGGTGAGACGCTCCGACACACAACAGATCAGAAACCAAATCAAACTCCACAGCTCCACATGTAATCTGTGTTCAGTAAGGCCACTTTAAATGATATCTGTGTGTGTCTGTGTGTGTGGTTTGCAGGTGGTGTGTGTCCCTCTGTGGATCCTGATGTCCTTCCTGTGCCTTGTCGTGCTCTACTACATCATCTGGTCTGTCCTCTTCCTCCGCTCCATTGACATCATCGCTGAGCAGCGGCGAACGCACATCACCATGGCAATCAGTTGGATGACTATTGTCGTACCACTTCTCACCTTTGAGGTGCGTTTCAGCCTCCAGCATGTCACCTGTCGTCCTGTCGACTTTTCATTTATTTAAATTCACATTTTTTCTCTCAAACCTGAATTAATCTCACTAACTAAACACACGTCATTTGTATTGTTTCACAAAATGAAGTAGGAAACGTGGCTCTGAGGCTTTTTTTTTTATAGCACATTGACAGGATATTGTATAAATTTGTATTTATTAATTTTTATATTCTACCTATAATTATGTATCATCTATATATATCACTATCCCCCTCTCACATAAGACAGATACATGATTATTCATTCCATTTCTATGTCTCTATAACTGTTGTTTTCTTGTCCATCATGTGTCACATTTGTTGTTGTAACATCTCAAATCACCATAAGGATGTAAACACACTTTATCAGTACGATAGTCGTTATTATTTTCTCTCTCTCTTAGATCCTCCTGGTGCACAAGCTGGACGGACACAACAGCCTGAGCTATGTGTGTGTGTTCGTCCCTCTCTGGCTCTCACTGCTCACACTCATGGCCACCACCTTCGGCCAGAAGGGAGGGAACCACTGTGAGTATTTACAGCCAGTAATTTGCTGGGGGGGTGATGTGTGTGTGTGTGTGTGTGTGGGGGGGGGGGGGTTGCTGCTATTCTTACAGTAGTCACGCTCACAGTCTAAAGCTGCATCAGTTCATTTGTATCTTTATTCTCTTGAATATTCAGCTGGTGTCAGTTCAGTCATATTGAGGTCAGAGTGGATGAGGATGAGGATGGTCATTACCTCTGGATATAACCTGGTCCAGCACAAAACCACCTTCAACTACGACTTCATGTAGTTAATCATACAACGGGATTCACACTTTTTTTTTTTTTAATGTGTGAATCATTTTTTACAGATGTACCTAATAAAGTGGCCACTGAGCATATTTACTCTTCCTGTTATGTAGGAAATCTTTGTCAACTCATGATTATTTATTGAATGTTTGGTTTATAAAACATGATAAAGTCCAAAGAGATTCAGTGTTGATTTAATGTCCTGTCAGTAAATAGACAGTTCCAGCTCAATGATGTTAAACCGACTTGTGGCAGGTTCATTTTTTGTCTTTGGTGTTAAGATGCTCTCGCTTTCTACACCGATTTGTAAAAAAAAAAAAAAAAAAAAAAAGTCATATGGTATTGAAGTCTATGGGAAAATGTCCCTACTTCTCCCTTGATTTATTAGCTCAGTAAATGTTTTCCTAATGAGTTCATGGTCTCAGTCTCTAGTTTCAGGTCTTCAATGCAACATGTTTATTTTTTAAATGACGGTCTCTTTGTGTATATTATATATTCCAGATGTCGTAACAGATGTTACTACAGTGAAAGGTGTCAGTTATATATAATGTTGCTGGCATCAAATCAGTGGAATTATCACCACGCTTCAAAATACTGAGAAAAATATTGTGTATCGAGATTCAGCCTCAAAATATTTTGATATTATTTGTAGTTGTCGAGTAAATACATTGTTACTTATGTCCCGATTGTTCTCGTAGGGTGGTTTGGCATCCGTAAGGACTTCTGCCACTTCCTGTTGGAGCTCCTCCCCTTCCTGCGAGAGTACGGCAACGTGTCCTACGACCTCCAACGCAGCGAAGACCCCGAGGCGGCCGAGGAGCTGCCCGTCCCCGAGCCGCCACCAAAGATTGCCCCCATTTTCCACAAGAAGACCGGTGTGGTGATTACGCAGAGCCCTGGGAAGTATTTCGTCCCGCCACCGAAACTCTGCATCGACATGCCCGACTAACCGTGTGTTGGCGGCGGCGGTGGCGGTGGGAGAGGGGGGCAGTACTGATGTGTATAAGTCATGAAGCCAGAGCAGCGGAGGACGATGCTTCTGGATTTTACCTCCGGTTCTGAAGGATTTGCTTCCTCTCACCTGAACTCGGCAGGAGAGGACGAGACACTCAAGCCGTTGTGGTGATTATCACTGGATCCAGATGTTGGTTTGAAGCTCCTCTGCCCAACTCCTGGAGGAGGAGGAGGAGTCAAACTATCAGACCTGCAGGTGAAGTGTCAAAGCGCTGAGTTTCCGTTTTGCAGACGGACATTTCTGGGGTGGGAACAGACCACAGAAGAAAAACATTTAGTTCCTGCTGAGACGCGGGATGTTCGACTCTGAACCTGAAGTAGAGCTCTACTGCTGTTACCATGACGATGCTCGCCTTGCTTTGTGATGGGGACCATTAGAGAGAGAGAGAGAGAGAGAGAGAGACTCCAGTTTGAATTTGGGATCAGTTTTACCCGTTGCCCCTGTTTTCATTGTCGACCACACAGACGGCGAAAACCTGGGGCGGCGGGTGGGTTTAAAGGAAATGGTCTGAATTTCTCATGTCTGTCTTACACCCAGATGAGTTATTGATCTCAAATCATTCGTACAAGCTGTGGAGTGTTACCCTTCTAGTATAGTTCAGACGTTCTGTGGCTGAATTCAGTCCTAAAATCCCCAAATTCAGTTGACGCTGTTTTGTTTTTTTTAACATTGATGAACCAGCTAATTAAAGCTGATTGACCCCTTTTCCACTACAAGGAATAAAGTCCTCACGTGTACTTGCAGAGACGCACAATGACGTGTTGTAGAGGGTGATCTGATAGCCGCCACGCTAATAAAATAAAAAAAGTTAAAACAGTTGCGCCTCGACCTCGGGTCGTTGCTCCCGTGAAAGTGTCGGAGCCTCCATGTGAGACGCAAAGTGTCGCAAAGTGATGTTTCAACAGCGTTGGCGCTTTGAGAGACGTGAATATTAGCAGGTTATGTTTGGTCACGGGTGGGAAAAATGGGCGAGATGCCAAATTTCTAGGTGACACAAAGCAGCACTGAAGCATCAGTTTACGCATCTAAAAACTAAACTGCACATTTATGAAGCGCTGTAGAGAAGATTTTAAAATATCAATGTGTACGTCCATCGAGATACATTAGGTCAGACCACTGAGGCTCAGAGACGTTAGCTGTGTGTTGTTTGGACCCGGAAATGTTAAAAACCCAGGTCTTTTCCATTTTTTACGGATGTTGAGCACTTTAGGACACAGTCTCGTCCGTTTCTAAAATTGCCATTGAGCTAAAAAAAAAAAAAAAAAAAAAAAAGAGGGGTCACTTCCTGTCAGCATGAACACGAACTGTCACGACCAAGAAATCTTTGAATATACATGATGGTTTTAAGACAGACCTGAAAAAGATGGAGCCTTTCCTGAAAAAGACAAACAATGGATTATGGCACTTTGTTAACCTGTTGAATCCTGTCTGACCTTTTTGTATTCCTATTTTTTTTCTTTGTAAATAACAGAAGTTATCAGATTAGGGACCAGAGTGGAGATGAGCGGCGTCGAACATTGGACTCAGACCTGGAAAAAGACAAGCAAACAATCATTTTCTTCTGTTCATCAAACCAGTCGGCAACCACAGATTAAGAATCTACTTCTTTCCTTTGTCCACAACTTCCTTGGATTTCTAATCTTCCATTGAAACCTGCACTCAAAGCCTCTGTGTGGGAGTTTAATGGGATTTAACATCTTTCAGGTCGGACAAAAAAAAAAAAAAAAAAAAGACAATTTAATGAAAAAGTTGTTTCTTATTTTATAGGAGTTGCCAAAGCCAGAGACCTTTTAAAATATCAGCTATAACCAGAAGAAACTAAATGAAAACTATGGAATAATTTTAAATCCAGATCTGATCGAGTGTGAGAGTGTAACTGTAAATTATTTTTTTAATTTTGTTGGCCAACCCGACCGCTGCAGTGTCCATCATCTTGTTTGTCTACATGTCTTTTTTTTTTTTTGTCCCCCTCCATTAAATTGGTCTGATTTATTCAAACTCCAACTCCAGCACTTTTCAGTTTTTTTTCTTTCGCAGACGTCGACACTGTTTACACACATTTATTTATTTTACAATTAGATGAAAAGAAATTAAACAACAATCTAATATTGAGTTATTCTTTGCCATCATCATGTTACATCTGTTGTTTTGTCCAATTTTAATAATAATGTTAAATGTCAATGAGCTAAAATCCTGTGGACTCAGATTATTAAACTACGGTGGCCTGGAGCGCTCACACTGAAGAAAACACAGTGAAAACCTAGTTAGCTATGATGCTAATTACAATTTATAGAATATAAAACATGCAAAACCAGTGGGATCCTTTAAAGCTTGTAAACATTAACATACTCTGTAGCTGTAAAAGCCTTAAACCTTCATTCTCTCTAATGTCCATCAGGGGGCGACTCCACTGGTTGTCAAAGAAGTCAGGTTGTATTGAAGTCTATGGGAAAATGTCCCTACTTCCCCCTTGATTTATTAGCTCAGTAAACGTTTTCCTAATGAGTTTAGGATGAATAAGGGGGCGAAAACTAAGATGGCCGACGGACTAATTAGAAACTTGACGTTGATTGATGCCATCTAGTGGTCGCAACTAACAATGAATCTAAACGTCTAATGAACGAAGCAAAGCACATTTAAGAGGCTGAGACCAGTAAACGTTACTGATATTTTACAAATTTGTAAATAAATATTAGTCACAATATTAACTAATAATGGCAGAAACACTTTAGCTAATTGTGTTAAGTTGCTAATGATATTACAATAAATCAAATTGACCTTTAGTGAACCTGGACCTTTTGGACAGTTCCTAACTTATAAAGTTCAATCTGATAATAGAATATTATTCAAAATAAACTTTATTGATCCAGTATCAAGTTTTCATCAGGAGTATTTTAAAGTAAAAACATAGCAGCATCTTTACATTTAATTAACATGAAGAAAGCCACTTACAAAAGGTTCTTCGTCGATGAGTGTCTGAGAACTAATGATGAAATAATCACATTTCAGGGGGAGAGAGAGTTGGTGTCCATGTTCGTGTTGATCTCTGAGTGTTTACGTCAGAGCTCCCTGTGAACAGTACAGCTGATAAACCGTTTTGCTCAGAGCTGGACCCAAGTTTCTGAAAAACAAACAATAGAAAACATGATTGTAATCGCTCCTCTTTGACCCGAGAGACAGAATCTATCCCACGATGAAAATGATCGACATCAGCTTCACTGTTTGAACTGGACAAGCTCAACACACAAATCCAGAAAACACCTTCATCAAGTTGACAACGTGTGAGCTGCACAGACAGGAAGTGTTTCCAGGGGACAGTAAAAAGGCCGACACGTGACATAAACATGCGTTTTTCAACAATTTTTTTCAGTTGAGTTTTGTTTTGACCACAAATGTGATGTAACTGGTAACTAAACTCCACAAACCTTTTCAGTTTCCCGTAGCGGATGGAAGAGAGGAGCTTCTCCTTCTCTGCTTCGCCTGCACATCGTTCGTAGGCGCCGAGGAGGCTGAGACGGAGAGAGAAGAAGAAGAAGAAAAGTAAGACTCAGCTTGGAGCCATGATGCTCGTTCATGTTGTTTATTTGATTCATGGCCAGTCTGGTCTCACAAGTGAGTGAATATGACTAAATAAGTACCAATGATTGTATTTAATTTATGTACACAGGTAAACACCTGGTGAAATGTCTATGTGTGTGTTACCTGTGTGGGGTGCTGTACTGCTCCAATATGGCTGCTGCTTTGTCTCCAGACAAACCACTGATCTGCATCAACTGTCGGGCAAACACCTCCCTCACTGTCTGACACTAGAGGGAAGAAGAGGGATTCAAACCTTCACTAACACTTCCTGAGACACGGTGTGACGCTGCTTTAAAAAACAGATGAAGCTTTGTTTCATCTCTTATGCCCCATTTCCTGTTTGCAGTATTTATTGCTTTTAAGTGCAAATTTAAAGCGTGGGATGGACACACACCTTGTTTTTGACTGCACCATAGTTGAACTCTGCAAAGGAAATGAGAGAGCAGAAGGGGATCCCTCTCTCCTCCTCTTCATCACTCCCTTCATCGCCCTCCTGTCTGGAGCGACAGATCAACGTCCGGTTCTGAGAGAAAGAGATGAAGTGAAGGAGGACGTGAGTCAGTGGGTCTAAAGACGTCACCCATCGGTTTGTGAGCTGCTGCTTTGAAGCCTCCGGTTTGTAACGCGTCTGTCGGCCATCTTGAGAAGGTGGATCTGACCTGCTCTGTACTCTATCCTGATTGGGTGGTACGGCCTGTCAATCACACTTTATGGTCTATTTTCCTCTAAATGGACCATCATTTAAAAAATGAACATCATGTTGTATTGAAGACTTGAAACTAGAGACTGAGACCATAAGCTCATTAGGAAAACGTTTACTGAGCTAATAAATCAAGGGGGAAGTAGGGACATTTTCCCATAGACTTAACTTTTAAACGAGTGAAATCTCTTGATGAAAGCGCTCTGATGTGAGTCCATCAGCTGTGTGAGCGTGTGTGAGTCACCTGGTATAGTTTAGTCAGGTATCGAGTCATGACAGTGAGATAGGCCGCGGACTCCCTCACATCCTGGACTCTCTTCACAAAGAAGCCGTCGACCACCTGTCACACAAACGCACAAACTTAAAACTCCATCAACAAACCAGTCATCGGTCTTTGTCCGAGGTGGTGAGGTGATTAGTCTCCACACTGTTTGTGTGTTTGTCTCTAAAGATCTGTCAATATTATTGTTTTTACATTACCAACATTAATCAGAGAGATTTTATTATATTTGACAAAACTGATCAAATAACACAAACAGAAACAAACAACAAATAACAGGAAATTCTGAATAATAAGTTAATAATATATAAAAACCAAATATGTGTAAGATGTTTCCTGTCATGTAACAATATTAGCTGTGTTTGCGACAACACTTGATATAATATCTTCATATCCAAAATAGTAATTGACATATTTTGCGTGTGCAGAATCTCATTCAAAAATCCTGCGTTTTAACACCAACTTGGTTCAGACTTCTCATGTGCTAGTATCTAAAAGTCACGACTTAATACAACATAAATACTTTTTTAAGTTTCACACCTGTGTGTTGACGATGGCCTGCTGCAGCGTCGCCTCTGGTAAACTCAGGTGGGAGGCGGCCGTCCCACACTCCTCCACCAGGTAGACGGGCCGACGAAGACCACACCTCTTCAGTCGAAACTGATGGAGCGAAGAGCGAGAGAGAGGAAGAAGAGTAGTTCAACTCTGAGTTCAGCTGGTGAGACACGAAAAAAAAAAAAAAAAAACCTGACAGAATGAAACTAATATTTGATTGACAGGAAATTTATCAGCAGTCTGATCTTTTTCAAATCGTTCGAGTTCTTTGTAAAGTACAGATAATATTCGTTTCTTCTTATGAGGCTTAAACTTTTCATTTTTATTGTCGATCGATCTGCAGATTATTTTCTTTCTTTGATTATTGTTTTAGTTTTTTGGTTTATAAACTGTCAGTGACGTCTTCAAATCTCATTTTTGTCTCAAAAACAGTTGAAACAGAAAATCAAATGTTTGATGTTTCTGTTGTTTTGATTAATTGATTATTTCAGCTCTAATTTCATTCTGTGGTTTATTGAGGGCAGGTTTTTGTTTTTGTTTTAACGGAGACAGCACGCCGACCTTCTGTTCCCTGAAGCGTCCGTCGATGATGCTTCCACACAGGTCGTCCATCCTCTTCCTCTCGATGATGTAATCGAGGACCAGCTCCCTCCCTGCAGGGGCTCGTAGCTGACCTGGACGCACAGAGAGGAGGATAGAACAGCAGCACATTGACAAGATGCTGCTCAGCTTCAGCCGATTAGTGTGTTAAACATCTCCAGACCTAGACCTCAACGACCTCTGAGACCCATGACCCAGACTCAAACACAGAGACTTCCTGTGTTACCTGGAACGGGCGCCACCTTCTCCCGAGCCACCCACAGGAAGTCTCCCACGTTCAGTTTCCTGACGTCGAAGTTCACTCCATTCCTCTGAAGCTCTTTGACCAGCTCCTGCTTACGATGGTGGCTGCCGCTGCACAAACAGATCAACCTGTCGTGAGGACGGTCGACGGACGAGGACGCGGATTCATTTGACACCCGTGAAGTTTTCTTACCCAGTGGTTTCAATGAAGTCGACACAGAGTATAATTTCATAGGTTCCAGGTAGAAGGCAGCCTCCGTTCGGCTTCCTGTTTGTCGTCTGTTTACCCAAATCCACCACATCCGCCTCCCTCCCTGGTTGGGCGACACAGGCCGACCCCTTCGTGGGTCTGAGGAGAGAAAATTATTTGTTTTGTTTCAGCAGAAAAACAAGTATTTCACATACACCGTGTCCACTCACTGTATTCTGTCCTCCTCCTTCTCTTCTTCATCACTACCAGTAAGGTCCACAACCCCAGGACCACCTTCTTCCTCCTCCTCCTCCCCTTCGCTCATAACCTCCACTCTTTTCTCCTCTGGTTGGTCTTTAGTTTCCTGTTCTGCTGACTCCAGCCGCTCAGCCAAAGCCAGACCGTCTTCAGTCAGAGCGTACCTGAGAGACAGAGTGAGCGCGAGCTTTTAAAATACAGCTGAGACCCACAGGAACCCCCTGAAGGACCCCTGAGGGTTCCCAAACCCCACACTGAGAACCTTTAGTCTACATTTTATCAATAGTATTAATAAAGTTGAGGGTGGCTGTCTTTGAGTTTTGCCCATCCTGTTGTGAACCTGTGTGTCTGCTGCTGAATCACAACTGTTTGAATCACTGCTCCTCCCACAAACAATCAGTTTCTTTAAATTAGTTACATTTCAAATGTGGATTGATGTTTCCAGCACAGTTTGACCTCTGTATATACAGAGTTACTGTTCACTACCTACAAGCCAAGATGTGTGTTTAAAACAAGATCAGAGAATCACTGCCTTGGTTTCCAGAGGCAGAGGCAGGTTTTATCTAGACAAACAAAGAAATGTGTGCTTCCTGTGTACCTGGCAGGATTGTGGGTCTTGATCACCAGGTTCTTTTGGATCAGAGTGCTGACTGTAGACCAGGCCGTGTACTTACTGCCCAGATCTGGCTGCAGGCAGACAACACGAGGTGAAGACAGGAAGATAAATCCCAAGGATTAAACTGAGCAAACTGGTTGGTTGAGACTGTTGTCTTGTAAAAAAAAAAGATATATTTTACTAACCACAGTGAAAGATTTGTCACAGAGAAGTTGGGCTTCGGCTTGTAGTTCCAGCTTAAACATGTAACCCTTACTGCCCGGGATCTGCAGAGAAAGAAGACAATAATGATTCAAATCGAGGCCACGGTGAAATATTTGGAAATATTTCAGCTGAGTCTGACGGAGAGAGGTGACCTGTGACTGTCTGTAAAGGGTCAGCAGCACAGCGTAACCACCAGACCTCTTCTGAGGCACATACTCCCTCTTCTTCTTCTTCTTCTTCCCTCCTCCTCCTCCTTTATCCTTCCCTTGATCCCCTGCAGCATTCTTCTACAAACAATGATGGGTCACACAGGAAAGGAAAAATCACAGCCCAGTGAAGTAATCCACACCAATCATTTAACAATTTCACTTCCTTGTAATAGCTGAATTAAATAACAAACATTTTCTCCTCAGAAAAACTTTTATATTTACATTTACTCTTCGAGCAGTAACTCATTCTTTAAAGCACCATCCTCAGCCATAAGGAATTAAATGCACAAATGAAAATCATTAAAGGTCCATACAGTCTAAAGGTAGACCTCCATGTGGTCTTTGATTATAAAGCAGGTCCAGGTTCTAGATTAATACATTGAAAGTATCAAATGTCTCAGTCCACAGAGAAATGCTCACAGCCTGGATTCAGAAACTGAGCCTTACTAGAGCTCCAGAGAAAAGTCTGAGAGAGGAGATGTAAAACTAAACTGAGATGGTTTTTGGTTCTTAAAACCACAAATATATCTTCTGATAGACATCAACACTTCAAAATAAAACACCAGGGAACTGTAACAGATGGGACTTTTAAGTGAGACAATTATCTGACTGATCATTATATTGTTTTAGCTGAGGTAAATAAACAGAAATCAATGCTGTCAGTTTGTCTGGGATCTAGTGAAAACATATTGTTTGACTCTGACAAACCAAGCTCCATGAGTTCTAGGATGTGTGTGCTGGTGCATCTTTACACAGCCCACGCTGCCTTTCTTTACCTTCCTGGATGGAGCCAGGTTGTTGTTGTCTGGTCGGCCTGGAGGGGGCGCTCCTATAGGGAGAGAATGAATGGGAGCGTCTGGACCTGGAGCAGAGGTGACAGGACAGAGGACAATTGAAAAACTAAAACAGAAAACATTATTATTATTATTATTATCAATTCTGTAACACAAACTGGCTTCAGACAAATTAGCTTTAACATCTTATCCTTTCTTTTCTGACTGGTTGCTTTCGGTCGACCCACTTCCTCCTTGACAGTTCATACTGTGGTTTATGATCGTTATTTTAATTATGTGATTGAATATATTTAATTCTCTTTCCTCTACATACTTAAACAAACATGGAACAACAACGTATGTATTATAAAACACTCACTATCTTTAGGAAATATTTTCACAAATAAACCATCACCACATTTAATTCACAATTTCAAATTAGTTCAAATTATTTCTTCTATGAGTGCATCTGTTTTATGCTGCTATATTATATGTGCAAATAAAATAAAATAAATTGTTATTACATTAATAAACATATTGTTGTAATATATTCTTGTATTCATTCACACAGCCATTCAAAATTATCCCCATAATATCTTGTACTTCGCTCAAACATTTCTCTTCAGACTTTCACTACGGTGGCCATAAGGTCAAAGTCGTATCAGTTCAAACAGTCACTTCATTCATTCACTTCACATCCATTACTCCGCACATTCACCTGTTTCTTACCGTTGTCTCTGAGGTATCGTTGGAGTTTTTCATCCAGGATTTTACAGATCCCGTCTCCAAAGTTTTGGAGGATCTTTGCCTCTTTGGCGTTTTGGAGCGGTAGAGGATATTTGTTCAAAGAGCTGATGGCCTGATAAAAGATAGAAACACAAAATCATTCTTTTTTCTGTATAATAGGTTTTTTAGACTTTCAAAACATAACTTTTATTTGTCACTTTAACAATTTAAAATGTCATTTCTATTTAATACTATGAATGAAAAATAGGGTTGTTCAAATTACAAAATATGGACAAAAATGCGTGGACGTCTGATCATTACTTCCATACAACTGTTGAACATCTCAAACCAACAGCTCCGGCTCTTGTGATAATCAATGATGTGGGTCACGTTTGGGGCTTAGTGTCATGTGACTCAGTCAGTCTGACACAGGCGTAACCTGACGTGGTCTTCTGCTGTCGTAGCTCATCCACCTCAAGGTTCATTCTCAAGGTTAATCTGAGTTACCGTGGCCTTTCTGTCAGCCTTGGACGAGCCTCTTCTCTCTGCGAACCTGATTTCAGACACTGCACTGCTGCCACATGGACCGCTGGACAGGTGTACAGGTGTATTTTATACATCAGAAGATGCTCAGTGACTGTTTCCTGCAGCATCAACGTTTCATCCTTCAAACTAAAAGCACACAGGTGTGTCCACAGGCATCTTTTTCCATCTCTGCTTTACTTTAACTTTATCTTTTCAGCTTTGATGGTGAACAGAGCAGCTTCCTGCCCCATGGAGAAGGGATGAGGCGTGAGCAGAGCGTCCCCCTCACCTTCTGGTAGGTGTGCTGGATCTTCAGCCCCTTCTCTCTCGCCTCGTCCCGGAGCTCGGTCAGCCACTTCAGGAACAGCGGGTTCGGGCAGGAGGGCAGGGCGCGTTTCCGACCCAACCGGAGCGGCTCGGGAGGCGGCATCCCTCAGGGTCTGACGGGAGAGACACGGCGAGATGAAGCCCCCACCGCCCACACCCCCACAACCACCGCCTCACTGCCACACCTTCAGCTACATTTAGTGCAGATAACAACCGGCACGTCCCCCGAGTTTAGCTAACAAAGGCTAACGTTAGCAAACTTTAACCGCCAATTTGTCCCGTGGGGAACTTTTCACCAACAAGGCCGGAAGTTTAACGTAGAGATCGACGTGTTGTGGAGGGTTTGAGCAGAGGAAACGGTGAAGTTAGTCCCGTCTGTGAAGTGTAACTCACCTTTTAGCCCCGAAGCTGCAGCAGCTGCTGGCGCCTTGGTTTTCAAACTCACTGCGCATGCCCCTGTTGACACCGGTCACATGACCGGAAGCAGAAGCGGTTCCGGAAAAACAATTATAAAAAATAAATAAAGAAGAGAAAAACTATTAAATTACAAAAAAATTTAAATAAAATCAAAATAATTATTAATAAAGATAATTAATTAAAATTTCCATTAGGACATATGAAGTTATTTATAATTATTTTCACTATCAATTATTCTAACAGTTATTTTATCTGTTTGTGCGTCACAGTGTCCTAGAGTCAACAGACTAAAATCCAAATCATTCAATTTACTGTACTGTGAATCCTGGAAAGTGGCTAAGAAATGTAAAAAAGGAAAAAAAGGAATTTAATGATCGATAAATCATCAGAATAGGCCTATCAATAGAGTCATTTTCCGGTCATCAATGGATCAATAAATCAATCAATAAAGTAATCATTGATGGATTTATTAATAGTGATGAATTAAATAAATCAAATAAATTTGCAGTTTTTTATTAGTATTATTTTGTAATTTATTGTAAGTAGGCTGGTAGTAGTAGCAGAAGTAGTAATTCAGGAAATGCCACCTTAAAAGGAACAAATAAATGCAAAAAAAAATAAAATAAAAAATAAAATCTATAGGAAAAACATCAATAAAAGAAAGGATATATTTGTCTCTGAGGCAAACATACATGTACGCAACTACATTCTTCTGCCAAGTCATATGTTGATGTTGTCCACAAGATGGATTGAGTGAATAACCAACTTTTACCTCTCTTCAATACAATCGGTGTCAGCTGACTTTAAAGACCGTTATGTGGTTGTCACCCGAGTCCGCCTCCATGTATCCTCAGGCTGAAGGCAGTTTGCTGGAATCCTACAACAAGACCCAACAGAGACCAGGAATCCAACCTCACCCTCCTAGCCACATCCTCTCCCTCTCCCTCTTTCTCTCAAAGCTCACACAGTCAAGAGCTTGGGGGGAAAAGTATCATAATTAGTGCATAACACCCATCGTTTGTGGAGTCACACTCTGGTAGAAGAGGTGGTGTAAAGCTTTATTCACTTGCACTTTCATAGAAAATTAGTCCAAGACAAGGCAACTATTCAAGACTTATTGTCTTTACTTTTGAGGGTCGGGTCAGGAGCAAAATATTCACACATTGTTTCTGTGAAAATACATCATTTGTGAAAACACTTAATTTTTAAAAATTTGTTTGTTTCAATTTATGCTCATACAACTGTTTTTTAGTTAATGTTTAAATTGAGTAGTTTATTGTTTTTAGATGCTTTTTTTTTGGTTCTGGTTTCAGAAAAAGGGGTGCAGCATTGGGAAATACTTCCTGTAATAAAGAGAATGTTTTTTAAAGTTATGCTTTCAGGCTTTTTTTTGCATTTCGGACTCAAACCCAGTTTGCTACGATTAGGATTAATCCTGAATGGCCTGTTGAGCCGCTGGGACACCCCCAGAAAGAATATTTTTGCATCCAGACCATTAGACGAGTCTTTGAAAAAGAAAACAGCCAGTGTTAAAGTGTTAAACTACCTTCTGGGTTTTTCAAAAGCTGCCCGATCATTACATTTCCTGGAAAATTAGATGCTTTCTAAACGTACCACAGCAGGTTGTTGGTATATTTTCTTTAAATGTCACAATACTTTGACTTATTTTCTAGTTAAATGAAAACTAAAACAATTCACCTCATTCAATGATGTAGGACACAACAAACACAATTCACAAAAAAAAAAAAAAAAAAATTAATTCTTCTATAATATATTACCCCTTTTAATATTATGTTTTTCCATTTTTTATAGATACAAAAACTCATCTTTTTTGCTGTACAGAGAAACCCACAGGAAACATTTACAATGCAAAGGTGGAAAAATAAGTTGATATTGTTAGATATGTAAATAATCTTATTTATGTCAGAATCCTATGTAAAACTATAAATGTCAAAGTCTGACTTGGCCTTGCATGCATTAATTCATTTAACATTAGTCATATACAGATGCCCAAACACACATACCTTCATAAATATATACACATGTACAGTACATGTATTCTCCCTGTGGAGTGTAATCTCTCTCTCGTGTCACTTCACCTACATGTCCATCAGTTAATGCAGCCTCCATCCTTCATCCATCCCCTTGAGCTTATTTTGATGATCCTCCAGGCTCCTCTCTCCTCTACTGCCCCGCCGACCCAGTGGTATCATCACTATCTGCTCCTTGGGGAGAACCCGGTGCAGATCCTCCCACTGACACTCCCTCTCTGCCTCCTCCTCCTCCTCCTCCTGTTCTCCTGGCAGCCTTCCCCTTCAACAGGGGACTGTCGGGGTGAAATGAGTGGAGGTGGATCAGCAGCTCGTCCTGAGCTCCCGCCGTGTGGCCGCACTCCTCGCAGACGTACAGCTTGTTGCGTCGCTCCTTGTAGGCGTACTTCAGGGTGACGCTGTGGATCTTCTTCATGTGGGACTCCAGGGAGCAGCGCTGCGTGAAGGCCTTCTCACAGAGGGTGCACTTATACGGACGGACCCCTGCATTAAAAATTAAGAAAAATAAATATATCATATTTACTTCATATATACTTTCTTGCATTTGTTAAATCTGAGAGATTGTGGACGTGTGTAGCTACCTGTATGTGTGCGAACGTGTCTCTTGAGGTCAAAGGTGTCGTTGAAGCCTTTTCCACAGAAGCTGCACAGGTGTCTCTTGGTCTCATTGTGACACTTGATGTGTCTGTTTAACATCCTCTGGTACTGAAATGTCTTCTGACAAATCTACATACAGCAAAAACACAGTCAGGACGTTTTACATTCAACCATCTCAGAGGAGTAATTAAAACATTAAAGGTGCCGTGGAGTTTCTTAGAAACAGATAACTGTTGTTTTACACCTATTGTTTCTTATCAAAAGGTATCATTGAACTAAAAACACAATTAATGGATAGATAGATAGATAGATAGATAGATAGATAGATAGATAGATAGATAGATAGATAGATAGATCGATCACTGATCTATGATCCAATGAAAACTTTTCAGTTTAAAGCATGAACAATGATTTTTGTTGTCACACCTGGCACACAAACGCTGCTGTCGCCCCAGACGACAAGCTTTGACCTTGACCCATTGATCTGGTTGCCAAGGGGACCGCCTCCTGGGTCGTCGTCAAGGCAACTGGCATCACTGCGGCAGGAAGGGTTAAAGATGGCGGGGTGGAAATGGGAGGAAGAGCGAGAGGAAGAGGAGATGGGTTGGGGTGTAACTCGCCTGTGGTCACCTGTGGAAGAAAAACATTTTAATTTCATTTATCTGTGTTTGTTAAACTGCATCCTTCGTTTTCCCACAATATAAGAAAACGGTTAATTAATGATCATCTCCACAAGAAGGAACTACGCAGATTTACAAAAATGTTCTTTGCTTGTTTCCTCACCTTCATTTTGGCTCGGATGTAGGTGGAGCCGCCCTGCGACCTCCTCCTGACCTCCGACTTCTCCTTGGATGGAGCCGGCGGGCTCTGTGGTCGGCCCAGCACCGTGCTGGACGGCAGCTCGGCGTGTGGCCGCGTGTCCGAGTGCTTGGTGAGGCAGAGCGGCGTGGTCTCGGCGGGGCTGGCTTCAGCCTCCATCGTCAGGACGGATGAAGGGAAGATGGAGACTAGAGGGAGAGAGAGAAAGATTTTCTTATAATAAATGGAGATTATTATTATTATTAAGGGGGAAATAAAGAGGATTAGTTGAGTTCCCAGGTTTTAGGAAATTATTTTTGACTATTTTCAGACATTTGTAGACAAATGAATTCAACAATAAATCAAAAATTTATTCTAAACCTCAGTCTAAATTATTCTGAGCTCTTATATGATTCTCAGTGGTTGATACAGTCATACATGCCATCGTGTACATTAAAAATAAAGCAAATAAAGCAAACTTTATTTCATCCTGAAGGTTGTAAACACAACTACATTCTGAAAAAGACAAAGCTCTTTCCAAACACACAGAGGGTGAGGGACATGTTATCCAAAGGGAGAGAGAGGGCGAGAATTTCACAATGAGCCTGAGCCGCTTCATATTTGCACAATCTCTCAATTAGCAAACATACAGAGTTAAACTTGTATTTGTGTGTATGTGTGGGCATGGGTGTGCACACGTTTGGCCTATTGTTGTGAAGGACTTATTTTTGCACGCACACAGACACACACTGCCATTACAGTTAGACTCGTCCAGCCAGACAGTCTTGCAGCACCAGCTCTTGTACCTTCCTCAAACAATCCACCTCCACAGAGGCGGATACTTGTGTTTGTGTGTGTGTGTGTGTGTGTGTGTGTGTGTGTGTGTGTGTGTGTGTGTGTGTGTGTGTGTGTGTGTGTGTGTTGTTGTGTTCATGAGCACACTACAACAAAACACCACTGAAAGAAGCAGACAGAGTGATGTCAGTCATAGAAACCATGTTTCTATGTGTGTGTGTGTGTGTGTGTGTGTGTGTGTGTGTGTGTGTGTGTGTGTGTGTGTGTGTGTGTGTGTGTATATCTTTGTGTTCCTGTGGCCCAGAGGCAGGTGTGGTCCAGGTCAGCAAAGAAGACAACGAATCAGTTGAGTCTGCAGGGCCCAAGTCAGATAAAATTCAAATGTGGATGCAAATGAAGGCTCATTCTGAGCTTTAAAGATGGCAACACATCACCCAGCCTGTACAGCGGCAGCAGCAGCAGCAGCGGTATAACGGTTTGCCGTGACACTGTGTCACTTGTGAGGCTTTGTGGGTCTCAACCACGATCATCCAGTGATATCATTAAAACAGGATCTCATTCAAAACAGCACTGCCGTTCAATTCCCGGCTCTATGGTGACCATACCGCACTAAAAGACATAAACAAGTGTCTATGATAAATATAATAATGTATGTAAGTAATATTTCACTTCATTAAGAGAGGTTACTAGAGGTTAAGAGGAAAATCCCTCCCTTTTCACTCCCTTTCCTAATTGTTCCTGTGAGGTGATAGTTTCTGTGGTGACTGCTGCCAGCTGCACATTTAATCTCATCTTGTATTGTTTGTTCACCCCCCACCACACCACCCCCTCCCCAACCAGGGACTGAAGTGTGTGTGTGTGTGTGTTCTTGGGAATATGTGTGCGTTTGGAAAGAAGGGTGAAGGGGTTAAAAATTGCCCCCAACTTCAGCAGAGGGAGACGGGTTGTGTTGGTCTGAATGCTCTTTGATATTTTCTTTGTCCCCATTTAATGTTGCTCAGCTGGTACAAAGAGTCAACAACCAGCAGATAACTTTATCAAACACAGGGTGTGAGTCTGTGTGCGTGTTTGTGCGTGTGTGTTTGCTAAAGGCGGACTGCAGGCAGCAGGCTGACTGCGAGGTCCGTTACATTTTCCCTCCATCCAATAAACATTAACCTTGGAGCAGCCTCAGTCCCAGAGCAGAGACCCTCAGTGCAACAGGATGAACATGCAGACACCGGCGGCTCTAACTCAAACTCACAAATATGCTGTGTTGTCATTGGTTTTAATGTGACCTCACGATGACAACAAGACTCCAGGAAGTCATTTACATTTTGATCTTGGTCTGAGTTAAACAAACCAGAGGCACTGGAATCTGGTGGATTTTGTCACTTTGTGCTAAGCTAAGTTAAATAAACAAACAAACATGTTCCCCAAAATGTCAAACTTGTCCTTTAATTAATAAGGTTCATGGATCCTCATTAAAATTTCTAGATAGATAGATAGATGTGTGTCAGTTAGAAAAAGAGGAGGATAAACCAGATTATAAACGAAACAGGGGCTGATTTGAGACTGATGAACCACCAGAAACAGGTCCTGGCACATATTTGTGGATAAGGAGATAAAAATAAACCCATAAACTTAGAAACCCACACACAAAGAAAGAGAGAGAGAGAGAGAGAGGCAGAGAGAGGACTGTCCAAAGTGTTGGTATCTGCCTCATAAAAGTATTCAACACGCCTGTTTCTGAGGGCAATCATCATACCTCGCTCTCTCTCAGTACGTGTGTGTCCATATGTCACAAGTCAGGCAGGTACATCAAGTAACGGCACATACCAGAAACTTTAGCTGAGACCGTTGCTGGGTTTGGTGAGGAGTGTCAGCTATGCGTAATTACGCACAACCGCACTGGTGTTGATACTGTGGAAATAGGCTCCAGTGGCAACTTGGATGTTTTGATGAAAATAAGCTTAACTTTTTCACCAACTGAGTATCAATTTGGTTATTACATGAAGTCAATGCTGAGCGAAAATCGGAGTCAGTCTCGTTGTATTAAATTGGTTCATTTACTGTGTTTGTGCGTAAATTAACTGCCTTGGAAAGACTGTTGTTGATTCTGTGGATCGAGCCTGAAACACTGATGTTCTTCTGTTAAGATTATTAAATTTTATTTGAGATGACTTTTAGTTGTTTCTTTGTTCTTTTTCAGTGGTTTAAAACCACCTGGATGATTGCGGCGGTTCAGTTCATCCAAATGTTCCGGTCTCAAACACGGCAGAGGATGTAAAAGTCAATGATTAAAAGCTAACGGTGATGAGATGAGGAGGGAAACAGACACTCGGAGAGGGAAGAGGGGGAAGGGTGAGAGAGGGAAGCAGAGCGAGAGCGAGAGAGAGAGAGGTTTTAGGGTGTAGTCCGTTACTTGTTATCTGATACCAACGTGGTCTTACAATAAAAACTCCGCCAGTGGCAACAATGGGGATTGTTCTCAGGAGAGGGGGCGACAGAGGTGGAATCCTTTAACCTGTCATTGAAATGCAAAGAGCTCAAATATGACAGTTCACACATGTCAGCGTTTGCACTTCTTCTTTTTCTGCTGCAATTAAATGAAATAAGGAATAATTGGATCCGTTTAATGTCTTGACTCGAGGTTTAAAATGCGATTTTTTTTTTTCATTTTTAAACGTGTGACAACAACGATGCAACTTTGAAAACAGCTAAAAAAAAAAAAAAAAAAAAGTCAATGAACTTCTTTAAATAAAATTTTAAAAAACCCCAAAACATCTCCATCCAAAGTCACAGCCCTTCAGAGCTGAATCACTCCCAGGGAGCTAAACAAGCCTATATACACACAAGTCGCTGTACAAGGAAGAAGCCAGCAACCAGGGGTTGAAGGTCGATATGAGAAAGCAACGGGCCTTATGATAGTTTATAGGCCGCAGAGCTGTTACTGACAGATATGAGAACAGAGGTAGAAAAGTACTGACTTTTAAAACTGTATGTTTTATGCGATTTAAATGTTATTTCATTTATGTTTGAATAGGTGAATTCTGTGGTTTGTTTTTAAAGCAGGTTCCAAATTAAAACGAGGCCAACAGATAAAAACACACAACTTCTCCCCGCAGGCAGGAACCACACTGTCCTCACGGCCCTTTGCTTCCCGTTATTCGGTGGCCCCGGACTGAAGCCGCCCCGTTACACTCGACCCCCCGCCTTCCCCTGACTCTCCTGGTGGATCCAAACATTAAATCCACAAATCAATCCGTGCGTAAATACGCACCGGGAATCCGCCACCGACTACAGTTTGATAGTTTAAAAAAAAAAAAAACCCCACACACTCACACCTGAACACACACACACACACACACACCAACAAAAATGGCTTTTTTTTTTGCGGACTCACCTGGGATGTAGACGTCCCCGCGTTCATGATCAGGGAGCTCGCTCCAGTTCCGCTTCCCCGGCGAGACATTCGCCTTTTTCACCAAGAAGGCCCGCGGCATGCTCGGTTCAAACCCCGGCTCTTTGGAGGGATTCACGGGGAAGGACTGTTGATTTTTTTTTTTTTTATTCTCGTCACCTGGGAGTTAGACGAGCAGGAAACTCCAAAGTTGGAGGGCAGCAATGGAAGGTGTCGGTCCCCTCCTCCCCTTCCTCCTTGCACCTTTCTTGTCGTTTCGCAAGCCCGTGGACCTCTTTATCTGCTTTCCCCGCTTCTAACACACCTTCGTTGGTTCAGACCTGGCTGTGTCTCCAGCTCCGGATCCGGGAAGGAAAGGAAAGTGTTTCGGCGTCGGGACAGGTGAGTCCGCTCAGGTGAGCAAAGCCGGACAGGTAACGACGAGCACCACCTACAGCGCCCTGGAATAACGGGAGCGCGTGTGAGTGGGTGAGAGAGCGGGCTGAGAAAAAAACCTGATCACACACACAAACACACACACACACACAAACACACACACACTCAGAGGCAGAGAGAGAGAGGTGGGTCAAAACGCAGCACAGGTACTCATTTAAAAAGCAGGAAACAGGCGCCAGCGCGCATGCGCCTCAGAAATAACGGTGACAACAAGCCGGAGGAAGCCTGGGCTAGGCCTCAGTATACCTGCTGAACCGGTTTACCCCTCCTTCCACTCACTCTCTGTCTATGCCTTAGTCTTTCCTTTCCTCTCTCTATCTCCACCTCTTCTCCATTCCGCGTTAAGGTGTGGGGAACAGTGGAAGTGACAAGAAGAGGAAGAGATTGTAAGGAATAAGAGGCTAAAGAGAGAGAGAGAGGGAGTGAAGGGTAACTATACAACATAGACACCCACAGGAACACACACACTTGGCCTGCACACACACACACCTTCCCCCTGGAGATGCATGAACACAGCAGAGCAAAGCAAAACACACTCTTGTCTCAGCGTTTGACCTCTGACATCGTACGAGCTGAGTTTTAGTCCCATGCAACGACCCAGAGAGCGAAATGACCCCGAGTCTGGCCTGTGTACCTCCGGCTGCTACCCTCTGGTGTTGGTTTACAGCTGGAAGATTTGCTGTGTGCGCGCCAGAATAGGTCGGAAGTAGGATCTGACCATTGTGTTGTACATGGGCCAGACATGGGACATATACTGGGCCGGATGAAACACAAGCTCGTGGCCCAAGTGTGGGGCAGATGCATCGTGTTATCTGAGCTCTGATAAATGTATTTCAGCCTGACAGGTCTTCTGTTTGAATCTTCGTCATTTCCATATGCAAATGTAGTTGAATTAGGTTAAAAAGCAGCTGGATGTTAAAATGTTTAAGTTCATCATCTTTGATATTTTCAGGTCTGGAGGTTTTTGGTTTTGAAGAAGGTGAATCACACTGGAGCAGAAAATCAAACTGGTTCAGGGAGGAAGCCCCATCCCGTCATCTTATCTGATACATACATTATAGGGCTGATTTGGGTACTGACGTGGTTTTCTCACTTCATATGCCAGTTTATTAGGTACAACCAGCTAAAGCCAAGACAGTCTGACACAGTGAATCCTCCCTACATGACAGATATAGTCAGTTATCTTTACCTTCACTAAGGAGCTCGTGTTTGTTAGTTTGTTTGTTTGATTGAAAGATTACACAAAAAGTCGTGAATTTATTTGCATCAAACTTGGTGAATGGGGGGTGGGGTGGGGGTATGGGGGCACTGGCGAAAGGTCAGAGGTCCAGTGATATTCATCACATTACAGGCATTTTTTCAACGTTTTCGTGAATTTCTCAAATTTTTAATTTGGATGCTGATATAAAAAAAAACAGACATCCATGGTGTCTCTCATCTACGAGTTTGTACAATTCAGATAATAATCTGGGTCTGACAGGCTAGTGTGGGATTGTTTGGCCTTGGTGTGCTAGACAGGTGTTTCTATTACTCTTTACAATAAAACACAATTCAACAGCGGCAGTTTTAGCTGTAGGTGTAAATATATCAGAAAAAATGGAGTCTTTCTTTGCTATTTGTTGACTTTCTTTTGCACACTCTTAGTTGGTTGTTGCATGTTTTTTGGATTAAATAAAACCTTTAAAAAAAGTTCTCATTGATGCCTTTAAATCCTGTGGGAAATATCTGAACCAAGATGGAAACCTTTGCAAAAGAGCAAAAAGAAAAATAGTGGAACTACTTTCTTTACATGTTATTTTCCACACGAGGAATAACAAAAGAAATTCAGTAGTTTTGAGACAAAAATCATTTATTTTATTATATTTGAATCCACTAAATACATGAGAAATCCTGACTTTAGATTACAGCAATTATCACAAATTGTCAATTGATTAATTAGCTAATAATCCAAAAAAATAAATCTGCTAATTTTTCAAGCAAAAATAATAGAAATTCACTGGTTGCAGCTTCTGAAGATTTGCTGCTTTTCTTTGTTGTTTCACATGAAATTGAATTTTAAAGTGAATTTTGGACCAAATGACGATCAACATTAGTTATTTGAGTGGAAATCAGAAAATATAAATATACTTCCTTATCAATTACAGCTGATATTAGCTATAGTTTATCCTTGGATTACCATGGATATTAGTGTCATAGTAAAACTATTCAATGTACCGGTGATACTTAGTTCATTCGATTAATGTTACACCAGTAGAGGCCTGTAGGTATGTAAATGACTCATTCAGGGGTTGTTGTTTGCCCCACCTTTCCCTCCCTGCTGTGTGTTTACAGCCCCCTCCAGCTCCTGCTCTGTTCTCTTATAATTAAACCAACTCACGCACACACACACACACACACGCAAACACACACACACACACTACAGGCCGTTGCCTAAATGGCCTTTTGAAACACCTGAAACCCACACATAATAACCCACTGCACCCCAGTTCTTCCCTTCACTTCTGTTTCTTCCTATAAAGTACAACATGTCCATGCATCTGCCATTTAACCACAAAATAAGACAAAGCAGTTTCAGCTTCACAGCCACTTTGGTTTTGTGTAGCTCACTTTTTAGTCGAGACCCTGCAGACAGATGTCAGGATGGGTTGAGCAGTACAGGGTCGAAGATGATGCACAGTCATCGCCTCTTGTCCGAAACTTGAGGAACTACTTTTTGTGGTGAGATACTGGATGGAGGTTTGTTTTTGCAGGCAACATTTCTCCTTCTAGATTAATCTAGAAAGAGTTTTGTGTCTTTGCTTGAAAATCAATGTTTGCCTCATGATGAATAATAATAATAATGAAGTAAATCAAATCTAAAGTTGCTCTTAAATTTTGAAAATGAAACGTGTTAAATTTCGTTTTGAGAGTTAGATCAGAAAATTGCCATATTTAACATCCTGGTATGTTAAATATGAAGCCACAGCAAGGAGACTGTTAGCTTAGCTTAGCATAAAGGCTGGAAACAAGTGGGAACAAGTAGCTGGGCTCTGGCCAAATGTAGACAAATCACCGACCAGCGCCTCTTAAATTAATTTATGAAGACATTTGATTAATCTGAGCATAATCTGAAAATCTATCAACACTGATGCTCATGCAGACACTCCTAGTTTTTCTTCAGCTTCGGACAGAGCTGGGCTAGTTGTTTCCCTGTTTCCAGTCTTTATGCAAAGCTAAAATAAAACGATAAACTATGCTAATCACTGTCCTGGTTAAACTTAGTATCAATTATATCTTAACAACTGAACCTTAAAGGAGTCAAATTGTGGAACAAAGACTGTAGCTAAAACCCTGATTTTATTTAACTTGGTTCCATTAATGCTTCAGTGATAATGCTGATAAAACCACTGTCACGTGGATCAGGAATATGTTGATGTTTTGCTTTACTGGTTTAAACCAGCTGTAAGAAGGAGGCCTCTAACCCTACACACTGTTAAATTCTCCTCTTTAAGTTCCCACTTCAGGGTTTTACCATTTGCATGTGCAGATATACAAAGCAGATGCACACATGGTACGAAATGTACACAGCATTTTTTTTTTTTTTTTTTTCAGATGTTAATTCCTGTGGCTGTATAGAGGACGAGGAGTCAGAGACAGTTATGAAAGAGAGGTGAGAGGTGTGGTGCAGGATGAATGTGGATCGAACGGGCTGCCTCTCCTTCTTCCTGGTTGTCAATCATACTTTTATCCTTTTTGTGACATCGCCTTTGACCGTCTCTCTTGCGTCAAGACGGCTTTTGGATGTGTGCTTTGCTAAGAGAGATCTCTCTGTTTCAGCCCTCAGATGGATTTAAGTCGGTTAGAAAATGAGATAAAGATGCAGAGAGGGAGCTGAGTGCACTTTAGACCAGTTTAACCTGATCAACAACTTCATCTTTCCTCTGTGCTACTGTTATTTGTTGGTCTATCCTCTCTCTGTTTGTGTTTCCACATCATAGTAACACACTGATTTTTTTTTCTTTTTGGAGATTACCCTGTTTCTTTATGAACCTATCAGTGATTATTGCCTGATGTGAGGCAAAGAAAACAACACGATGCATGTTTCATCTGTAGCATTATTTTCAATATTGAGACATTTCAGATTTGTTGCTGTATTTATGGCTACACCTAAACAAAGGTAACATAGGAGCTGTATTGAGGTTTGGTTGTTTAACAAGTGTCAGTGAGAGTTAACTGGTAATGTGGCACAAAACTAACCCTCTGTTGCTATTTTTTACTGCACTTTATTGCATCTAAAACTCTCGATATCAACAGTAATGTAACAAAAACTAAATAAAATGTATAAATGCAAAATAAATCTCCGTATTATTTATGATGTAATCCTACTTACTGATGAACAATGTTGTGTCTCCTTTATTGAAGCATGTGAAAATACTTGTAAGGTGGAAAAGGGCTTCAAAATGACTCACCGCCGCTCCTTGGCTTATTGCTGCAAATGCACTGAAACAGCTGATGGTGACTTGGTTTCATAATGACGACACCACCACTTTTCCCATAACAGTTATTTGTAAATGCCTTAAATGACACTACTATCAAATTATAAAACCTTGAAGCTCATATGTATTTGACTGAAAAAAGTCATTGTAGACTTTGAAAATAAGAGAAAATTGACTTTTTATCAACCACTCCCTCCCCTCAAGCTCTTTTAATCTCCTTTGGTTAGAAAAGGAGTGGACACATTATTTTTCCTGACCTATTTGTTCCTGCTTTTTGACTTTCGATTCTCTTTAGATGTCTTTCTCGCTCCCTCCCAATGTCAGCGTCATGTCATAATTGTTGGCTAGTTTGCATATTTTATAGGCTTTGTTAGTCTGCAATATGTGGGAGCGCTGGTCAGGTAGCATACCTGTGTGTGTGTGTGTTTACACTGAGGAAACCTTCAATGATAATATATTTATTTTGGTTGAATGACCTTTCCTGCTTTGCCCTCAAAGATGTACAACGTATCTGAGCCTGACGCAAAATTTATATTCATCAATGGGTCAGCGGTCGCAAAACAATATGGACGAAATGTGCTGAAAATTCAAAATAAACATCCAAATCAACTTTCTCAATGTTTTTAGCTTTGACATATATCTAATGTTATTGTCACCTGCAGTTTCTAGCTAAGCAACAGTTTCTAGCAAGGCAGCATCATTCTAGCATTACTGCATCAAATTCAATTTTCAATCAAATTTCCCAATACTAACATGCTGGTGTGGCAGCTGTTTGGTTTGTTGTTTACATTCATTATTTTAATCTTTGAATTTAAGTGTTGCCTTACACGTCAATGAGACATAAGGTCATTGGATGCAGCTCATGATGACAACGATACACGTTCGTTTGCGTGTTTTGAAGGCGCGGCTTTAGAGGGAGGCCAAAAGTGAAACTTTCCTGACTCCTGCTAGCTTCTGCCAAGCAAGAGCCAGATTTGAAAAACACCTTTAAGATGGTTCAGCCTTGTAGTACAGTGACAAGTAAAGATCCTTGAATTTGTGCTTAAGTACAGTAGTTGAGTGAATGTATTTACTACATTCTAAACCTGTGTGTTACTCATATAAACACTACATCCTAATCAGTACCTATAGCAGTGGTCATTAAATCTTATACTGTAATATAATCCAACTGCTGAGCGAGATAGACATTTATAGATAGATGAGCTGCTTTGAGACTGATGAACTGTCAGGAACAGGTCCCGGCACATGTTTGTGGAGAAGGACATTAAAAAAAAGAAATCACACCTAGAAACACACACACACACACACACACACACACACACACACACACACACACACACACACACACACACACACACCACTATCCCATTACACTGGCCTGTAATGATAAAAACAGGCTGCCGCATTCAATGCAATTGGATACATTTGCATTGGGGGGCAGTGTTTAGCTAATAGTGAAAGTAAAAGTGTGAGTTGTGGCGCAGCAAAGGCATCAGCTCAACCAGGAAATACGCCTGTTTTTGTATCATTATAGTTAAAAATTACTTTACTAGTCTTGCCTGCCTGGACAACTGGTTTCTCTTGATTGTTGTGTATAAAAAAAAGAAGAAGTCAGTTTTGCTTTGGATCACAGGGAAGACTTTTTTCTTATCTGGCTTTTTCTCTGAGAAGCAAAATGGCACAACGAGGAAATCAGCATGACTGGGAAAATTTTTGCTGTTCAGTCTGTTTGGATCTACTACAGGAACCGGTGACTATACCCTGTGGGCACAACTTCTGCATGAGCTGTATTAAAGGCCACTTCGATGCAGGAGTTAAGAAGATCTACAGCTGTCCTCAGTGCAGACAGACCTTCCCAACAAAGCCTGTTCTGGTGCAAAACATCATGTTAGCACAGTTAATGGAGGAGCTGAAAAAGACTGAACCCCAAGCTGATACAGCTGATGATTGCTATGCAGGACTTGAAGATGTGGCCTGCGATGTCTGTCCTGGGAGAAAACTGAAAGCTGAAAAGTCCTGCCTGCTGTGTCTGGTCTCTTACTGCGAACAACACCTCCAGCCTCACTATGAATCCCCTGCTTTTAAAAGTCACAAGCTGGTCAGCCCTTCCAAGAAACTGAAACAGAACATTTGCTCCAATCACAATGAGGTAATGAAGATTTTCTGCTGCACTGATCAGATGTGTATCTGTTATCTGTGCTCCATAAGTGAACACAGAGACCACAAAACAGTGTCAATTGAAGCAGAAAGGACTGAGAAGCAGCAAGAGCTTGGTGCAAGTCTGCAGAACATCCAGCAGAACATCCAGACCAAAGAGGAAGAAATGAAGGCGCTTCAGCTGGAGATACAGGCAATGATACAGTCTGCTGATAAAGCAGTGGAAGACAGTGTGAGGAGCTTCACTGAGCTGAGCCATCTCATTATGGAAAAAAGCTCCGAGGTGAAGCAGAAGATCAGATGGCGTCAGATATATGAAATGACTCGAATCAAAGAGTTAATGGGGAAGCTGGAGCAGGAGATCGCTCAGCTGCAGAGGAAATATGCTGAACATACACAGCTCTTGTGCATAGAGAACCACACTGAATTTCTCCTCGGTTTCTCAGTGCAGTCACTGAGTAAATCTGAAGAATCCAGCATCAATATCCGTCCTCTGAGGTACTTTGAGGATGTGACAGCGGCTGTGTCAGAGGCCAGAGATAAACTACAGGACATCCTTTGTGAGGAATGGTGCAAAGTCTCACTGGCAGTGGAATCAGTGGATGTTTTATTGCCGAAAGAAGAGCCCAAGACCAGAGATGAGTTTTTAAAATATGCACGTCAAATGACACTGGATCCAGACACAGCCCATGATCAGCTGATTCTTCGTGATGGGAACAAAGGAGTCCAAGAGAGATTTTCATCGACATATAATTCTCACCCAAATAGGTTCACTCACCAGCCACAGGTCCTGAGTAAAGAGAGTCTGACTGGATGTAGTTATTGGGAGGTGGAGTGGGGCGGAAAAGGAGTTTCAGTATCAGTGGCATACAAGAATAATTTGAAAATGGATCAAAGTGGATTTGGAAACAACAGTGGATCTTGGGCATTGGACTGTAACAAAAAAGGTTATAAATTTAGACATAACAATGTTACAACCCAGATCTCTGGCCCACAGTCCTCCAAAGTGGGGGTGTATCTTGATCCCGGTGCAGGTACTCTGTCGTTCTACAGCGTTTCCAACACCATGACTCTCCTCCACAGAGTCCAGACCACATTCACTCAGCCGCTCTATGCTGGTATTTGGGTTTGGCCCGGCTTTTGGAGGGACACCACCGCCAGGTTTATTCAGATAGTGTAGACAGGAGATACTGTCTTCTCTTCTCTCTGAAGTGATATTTTGAAATGCACTTGCCAGAGATCAATCAGTGTGGGCAGGAGTTGTGTGATTTACTATTGATGTAGTTTTAGAGTGTATGTATGTGGCCTTGCTTTCTTTGGGGAACCACATTGATTAACATGGATTCTTGTTGTATCTATTTGTATTATATCAATTCAAATGAACATGTATCCATATGAAGCTGCATGCGCGTTCGGCTGTTAACCGAAAGGTTGGTGGCTCGAGCCCACCCCGGGACGTTTTGGACTGACATAGATAAGGTGTACAAAGTCCAACTGAAAAACAAGGTCCTCTTGAGAATGATTAATATGTAGGTAATGGTATCAGTGCACTATCAAAAAGATAGAAGTAGTTGAACTAATCATCTGTGCCCTAACAATGAGTTTGGTTTGCAGCCTGAGGCCTAGAGGGAAACCGCATTCGGCTCTTAACTGAACCGTTGGTGGTTCAAGCCCACATTTTGAATTTAAATTAACAATCTTGTACGTAATCTAAACGAATAATCTGGTCTAGAAAAAAAATACCATAGGCAAATAAAGGTGTCTGGTGATTGACATATGAGGCCACACGCCCAACCTCCCATCCTACGTCTCTGTGGCGCAATCGGTTAGCGCATTTGGCTGTTAACCGAAAGGTTGGTGTTTCAAGCCCACCCAGGGACGGCGTGAACTTAAAGAGACAATATATACACAGTCAAACTGATAAACAGGGACTCCTGCTGAAAGGATATGGTGAAAAAGCTAAGAATGATGTAAATATGAAGCTCTAGTATATAAATGAGACTCAATTGTTGTGCTGTAACAGTTAGCAATTTTGTTTTTGGTTTGATTTGCAGCCTTACCTAGAAGGAACTATTCAATACATGTATTAACAGATGCAGGTGGGTGGGGATTGAACTTTGAGGCCACACCCCCAACACTGAATCATGTCTCTGTGGCGCAATCAGTTAAATATGAATAAAAAATAAGTGCTCTAACACGCATTTGCTTTTGAAACCATGGTTTGGTTTGACTGAGGCCTAGAAGGATAAATCTAGCACCTGAAATAACAGATGCAGGTGGGCGGGGATTGATGTTTGAGGCCACACCCCCAGCACCAAATCATGTCTCTGGGGCACAATCGATTAGCGCGTTCGGCTGTTAACTAAAAGGTTGGTGGCTCGAGCCCCCCCAGGGACGTTTTAAATCTAAAATAAAGCGGTGTAGATCATTGAAAAATTGAGTCTAGAACAAATGGCTCCTAATGCAAAGTATTTGTTAAGAGTGTCAGACAGGAAATTAATAAAGTTGCTTTATTATTAAGAATGTTTGTTTGCAAACTTTATAGGTTTGTTTTTTTCTCTGTGTGGCTGTTCTTTTGAAGTGTTTGTTGAATGGACACAAGCTGAACTTCTCCCATTAAAGTTAAAAGTTAAAGGACCCTAATTTCAAATAAATCTAAACAAACTCCTGTATTCAAGTGTAAATAAAAAATAAGTGCTCTAACACACAGTTGCTTTTGAAACCATGGTTTGGTTTGATTGAGGCCCAGAAGGATAAATCTAGCACCTGAAGTCACAGATACAATGGGCGAGGATTGAAGTTTGAGGCCACGCCCCCCTCATGCAAACTCGTCTCTGTGGCGCAAAAAAATTGATTTGCAACCTGAAATAACAGAAACAGGTGGGCGGTGATTGACGTTTGAGGCCACACCCCTTTTGGTATAACATGTCTCTGTGGCGCAATCGGTTAGCGCGTTCGGCTGTTAACCGAAAGGTTGGTGGTTCGAGCCCACCCAGGGACGTTTTAAATAGATAAGATGTATAAAGTCTAACTGAAAAACAACATCTTCCTAAGAATGATAAATATGTAGGAAATCTGCTCTAACAATTGGCCACTTTTGGTATGGGTTGATTTGCGGTGATTGACATTTGAGGCCACACCCCTCCAGACTCGACATGTCTCTGTGGCGCAATCGGTCAGTGCGTTCGGCTGTTAACCGAAAGGTTGGTGGTTCGAGCCCACCCAGGGACGTTTTGAAATTAAATTAACAGGAATATATATGAAACCTACTATCTGTAATGAAGGGAGAACTTTGAAAGAATAAATATAGTAATCAAATATACATAGTACAAAGTACTTGAGCCCACCTAGGAAAACTTAAATTTAAAAATTTCTAAGATCATTTAAATAACTAATTTAATCTTTGGTGATTTAAGTTAATTGCAATTTCCAAGTGCACAATCAAATTACATTGATTTATCAATTTTTATTACTATGAAATTAAAAAAATGATTGTTATAAAAAAATTTAGGGAAAATATTACTTCTCTGTTTATCATCATCATCATCAACAGTGCACTTGCTGTTAACATCCAGAAGATGTAGCTGTTGCCCAGTTAAGGCTTATTATGTATACGTGAACTAGAAAAAATAAATGAATATAAATAAATGCATTTAAATAAAAACAATAACCAATTGGGATTGAGATGATGAGAATTAAATGATATAGAATTTAATGATATGGAGATTGGAAAAAAAAAAAGGTTTTATTTTGGTGGTAGTTTCCCGTGATGAGCAGCAGGTGGCAGTAATGAGCTGAGTCCAGAAAAAAGGTGACCCTGGCCAGGGCAGGAAGTAAAGGGCCCCCCCCCCCGAAAAACATCAAAATGACTCTGACATCTTTGACAGGAAGATCATTAATTAATATTATTTAAAATCCCATTAATTGCATGAGGGGGGAGTGTTAAATACATTGGGATTGAGATTAATCAAATAATCCGGGTTTTAACGAAATTGGGTTTTATTTTGGTGGTAGTTTCCTGTGATGAGCGGCAGGTGGCAGTAATGAGTCCAGAAAAAAAGGGGAACCTGCATTTTTAAACCAGAAGCGAAGAAGAACCGACGCGACCCGCTGGCGTCATCTTCACCCCCGTTACAGGGACGATTCGCCGCCGCCGCCGCCGCCGCCGCCTTGTACCCGACCAGGGGGGAGTCCCACCGCCTCACCTCACCGTTTTGCCCCCATGGCCGCCGAGCCGTTAGCTATGTCGGGCAGGAAAAGAAGCCTCCCGGCGAATAACGGTGACCAGGGCGGACCGCCGCACGTCCGCAAGCAGCAGCAGCTCGGGAGCGGCAGCCGACACGTCGCCGCAGTGATCCTGGCCAGGGGAGGGAGTAAAGGGATCCCCCTGAAAAACATCAAAATGTTGGCCGGAGTTCCGCTCATCGGCTGGGTGCTGAGGGCCGCGGTGGACTCCGACATGTTTGACAGGTATGGAAACAGTTTTATATCTGAGACAAAGATATTAAGGGAATTATTGACTCGTATGTTTGTTTGCTTATTGTCAGCAGGATCACACAAAAAGTTGTGATCCGATTTACACCGAACTTGGTGGAAAGATGAGTGATGAGTTTTGGGGCAGATCCGGATAATTAATTATAAATTAGATGTTTTTTCAATGGAGTCTGGTGCATATTGTTTGACATTAGTCTGTGCTCTCTGAGTGCCCTTCTCGTTCATGCATAAGGGTTAATGGACTAGATATAAAATGAATGACAAGATATTTTAGTAACCTAACAATTATTTCATAATCTGATTACTAAAAAGTAATTGATAGAATAATTAGTAATCAAAATGATCAGGGCTTCTATATTTTTATGTACTTATTCTTCTTCATTTTTTATGGTGGCATTGATAATGTACTCTATATTAAATGAAATTAATTGTAGCATTGTATGTGGCATTAGGCTCAAGAATGAAAGTAAACTTAAGATGCCTTAATTCTCCCAGTGTGTGGGTGTCGACGGACCATGACGAGATTGAGAAGGTGGCAAAATCCTGGGGTGCCAAGGTGCATCGCAGGAGTCCCGAAGTCTCCAGAGACTCCTCTTCATCACTGGAAACTCTTCAAGAATTCGTCAGGCTCAACCCAGGTGTGTAAACTTCTGTGACTCAACTGTCGGGATGTGACCATAACTCCAGTGTGTGTCTGTGGGGTTCAAAGCACATCCCTTTGTTTTGGCTTTGTTTTCGCAGAGATGGACGTGATCTGCCACATTCAGGCTACATCCCCATGTCTGCATCCGAACCACGTGAAGGAGGCCCTGGAGATGATCACGCTGAAGGGCTTTGACTCGGTCTTCTCTGTGGTCAGGAGACACCAGTTCCGCTGGCAGGAGGTCAAGAAGGGATGTAAGTCAACGGATTTTCAGTCGAACTGTTGTTACAGTCACTATTGTTTCTTGCAATGGAAGATAAGGCAGAAAAAATGAATCAGATCCATTTTTAAATACAAGGCCGTCACTTCGGACTGAGTCACTTCAGATATAATTTTTAGCAGGGCAGGTCAAGTTCACAAAATCAGCCCATATCCCAAAGAGAAATGGCTCTAATCTGAATGGAGCTGAATAATATGCATTTATCTGAGCTTTCAGTTGTGATTTATAATTCCTCAAAGGACTCTTCTCCTTCTTTGGCTCCCCTGTATTTTAGTCTTTTAGGGAAAAAGATCAAGCGTTTTTTGTTTCAGTTTCTTCATAAAGTGAGGGTTTTGCAATTTTGATTGTAGCTGTCACTGTAATATTAACCTGCCTGGTGTTTGACTTCCAGAACAGTTTATACTAGAGGTCTTTGTTAAACCAACAGAACAGATAATCTGTCAGTGGTTATATAAACACTTTTTGCTTTAGTTTTGTTGCCAAAATATCTGCTAATTGATTTTCTATCAAGCACAGACTAATGTCAAACACCATACACCAGACCAGTTGGCTGATCAGGGTGGTCATTTCGAAACGGCTCGGTTTTTTTAAAACGGTAAAATTTGTAAATTCTTTAAAAACACAAATGTATAGGATCTCTAATCACATTTGTTGTTGTTCCAGCTGATATATTGTCATTAGATTAATATCTGTGTTGGCCTCAAAAATTCAACATCAAGTAAAAACAACACAATTGAACCAAACCATCATAGTTTTTAATTAATTGTCAATATCATGGTTGGACACAACCCTTGCGTAGTAAGCATGTGCAGTGTTTTTCCTTTTTTTTTTTTTTTTTGTACATATGAGAATTGAATTTAACCTCAAAGAGACATCATCTGGCCTCATATTTAGAGAGACTTTTAGTTTGAAAACTCCAGGATGGGCAGAAACGAAGCCTTTTAGAAACAAGGAAACAGTCGCCCATGATTGCCTCCTGATAAACTGTTCCAACTTGTCATATCTTGTATTAGCTTTCACCATTGCAGTTCAATCATGATATTTTAGGCTGACTTCTTCCTGTTTACACCAGCATGCACTCAGTGTAGGTGAATGGTCATGTGACCAGACTGAGGTTATTTCTGATGCAGAGATAAAATGCTTGTCTAATTAAAATGTATCAGTGTGGCTGTAGCCTCTCATTCATGATTATCCCTTTATACCACAGCCATAATTTATTGTGTTAACTTGTGAAACAAAATCACGTTTGGTGAAGCTGTGTCCCTCACCCTGCCTCCTCTTAGCTGGGGAGCTCACCCGGCCGTTCAACCTGGACCCAGCCAACCGGCCACGGCGTCAGGACTGGGACGGAGAGCTGTGTGAGAACGGCTCCTTTTATTTCGCCACCAGAGATCTCATCGAGAACAAGGGGCTTCTGCAGGTAACGAGTGACGGTTCATTGTGCGTCTTCAGCAGCTGTTTGTGCACTTTGACACTTTTAATGATCTTTTCTGTTATATCTGTCCAGGGAGGTAAGGTGGGCTACTATGAGATGCTGCCGGAGTACAGCGTGGACATAGACGTGGACATCGACTGGCCTGTGGCAGAGCAGAGGGTTCTCAGGTGAGATGGCTGATGTTCGAATAAACCACGGTATTTAGAAATATTATGTTTAAAGCAGACGATACACATCGAACTGCAAATACGTCCAAATCATAGACTGGATATAAAAGTGGACGTAGACTGGGTCTGTAAAGTGAAGCCAATCCTGATAAGGGGTTTAAAACTGCACATTGGGGACACAAGACCTCTGACCAAAGCTGGATAAAGTAAATATGTTTTCCTTCCAAAAAAAAAAAAACCCAGGTTGATGAGGTTGTGCTGCACTGTGTCAATTCACATGTGGGCGGTGCCTTTGTGTAGAGGGGAGGCCAACGGACTTGATTAGCTAAACCACAAACAGATACACTCAACAGTTTACAACACACACACACGTGACTTCGTCCTATGTTTAAGATAAAGTTACTACACTAAATCTTTACATTGGAAATTGTTGTTTACAGCAATATTATTGTTGAAAACCTAGTTTGTGGAACCTTTAAGGTTTGTGCTGACGAGATGTTTTCAAGTTGGACATTTCTTTTTCAAAAAAAATAATTGTCCTTTGTGTTTCCTTCATCTTTTCTGATCCATTCTTTGCTTCCTCACACAGATATGGTTACTTTGGTCGGGTCAAGCCGGAGGTGGTTAAGCTGATGTTCTGCAATATCTCTGGATGTTTGACGGAGGGAAGGATCTTTCTGTCTGGGTCCAAAGATGAGATGCTGTCTGTCAACACCAGAGACACCATGGGCATCCGGATGCTGCAGAAGGAGGACGTGGAGGTTGGACTTTTCTACCATATAAAGAAACAAATTCGGTTCACGTCATGCCCTGTTCCTTACAACTGACCCTTTGTCTTCCTCCTCCAGGTCGTGCTGTTGGCGTCCAGAGAGGATCCCATCACCAAGTCTTTGACGGACAAACTGGCCGAGAAGACGGGCTGC
The DNA here is from genome assembly GCA_038496675.1 of Rachycentron canadum. Taxonomy (NCBI): domain Eukaryota; kingdom Metazoa; phylum Chordata; class Actinopteri; order Carangiformes; family Rachycentridae; genus Rachycentron; species Rachycentron canadum. The sequence continues at coordinate 2,384,285 of CM076670.1, read as the reverse complement.
GAAGTCATCGAAGTGGGAGAGGAGCCGCTGAATGACCTGAAGCTGTTCATGGAGCAGAAGAAGCTGGAGTGGAAGGATGTGGCGTACATGGGTAAAGTAGTCCTACCTTTAATATAGCATGGTCTCTACTCGCATTTCAAATTGTGTTCTCTTTCTTCATTTCTCCGTCTTCCCGTCTTTCCTCTCAGGTAACGATAAACCTGACGTGAACTGTCTGAACCTGGCAGGTTTGAGCGCAGTACCTGGTGACGCCCCAGTGGTCGCCATCAACGCCGCCAAGTACACCTGCCACAGAGACGGGGGAATGGGGGCCATCAGGGAGTTTGCCGAGCACATTCTCCTTCAGAAACAAATGCAAAGTCACAGATGAAGCAGGACTGCATCGACAACAGCAGCTTCAGATTCCGAGTAAACTCCACATTGAGAGATTTTAGTGCAGTTTATGCACAAATTATAAAGGTCATTAAGCAATGCACATGTGCATGAGAAATATTATAAACTATAGAATATACATGAGATCCATAATTTCAGATTTAGAGCCATAATTATGAAGAGTGACAGAAGTTTCCCCGTTGGTAGCTTTTTATCTGTCTGTTTCAAAATGTGAGATTCATTTGTAATTTTTCAAAAACAAGTAGAAATTCAAGTTAAGCTGTTGATGTTGAAACAGAATCAGAAGTTAACCAACCTTGGTTTATTGTAGCAGTTGTCCTGAGACAGAATCCAGAGCTAAACAACCGGATTACTACAACAGCCCAACCCCAAAACACCAGACTGGAAGCTGCTGCTCTTGTCTGTGCACAAGAACTAACACTGGAAAACAATGAAATCTAGTTTTGTTTTTTGTAAACAAGTGTAAAACAAAAACTAAGATTTTTAAAATGCAAATTTAACTTTAATTCCTATGGTACGACTGCTGTTGAATTTATTACTGTATATGTATTATTGAAGATACATTTTAAATGTTTTATAAGTTGAAGCCTTTTAAAACAAAATATATTAACAGACAATTTCCACCCAAAGAAAAAGATGTATCATCACATGTTGGTAAAATTGAACGTCCCTGTCATTTCACACTGCGCCTTGTTTCCACATTTGAATACTTTACTGAAGTTTAGATGAGAAGACTGAATCCACCACCTCTCATGCCTCTTAGCTTGGCTTAGTTTAGCTTAGCATAATGACTCGAGGGAGAGAGGACGCTAACCTGGTTCTGTCTGTTTTTACATTTCCTGTTTTGTTCCAACCAAACAACACGTATCTTAGTTATTAATTAGCACGATAAAGGCTCGTTCTTCCCTCCTGTTTCCAGCTGTTATGCTAAGCTAACTGGAGCTAGCTGTGGCCTTATATTACCAGTCAGACATGAGAGTGCTCTGAAGGATCCTGCACGTCCTGTGTTTCCACTGTTAATGAAATAATAGCATAGTGAATAATATTTATTGATCTTGGTCATTCTATGATTGTTGCTGTTTGTTTCTTTTTTTATCTTCCTAAATGATGGTTGTTTTTTTTTGTCATTAATAACAAAGTGTCATAAAGGATTTTTGTTGTGTGAATATTTTTCAGTGAAGTCGACCGGAGGAGATTATCAAACCTTTGAACCTCTTTAAGGAGCAGTTTGACATGTTGGTGCTTTGCAGCTTTCGCGCCATATGTTTGTGGTTCTATCTGCCATTTTTTTGGTTTTGACAGTGACTCATTTTGGCTTCGAGGCGGGACAGGTTTTTTTTTTTTTGGTGTACAGGTTAAACAAATCTCAACATGTAGTGAGCAAGTGATGAGTTTTAAAGGTGTTGGTAGATAGATCCTTAAAGCTGTACACTATCATCATTCATACCTTACAGATGAAAGGAAGGGTTAAAAAAGACATTTCTATCAACTCTAAATCCTAGTAAATCACACACAGTGAGGAATAGATATCTGCTTACGACTGCAGTATAGTTATTAAATGTTCATATTGGTGTTAAATAGAAGGACCATTTTCTGACATCCCACACCAGACCAAGGTGTGCAGGAGCAGGAGTCAACAGCCCGACGTCCCTGAACGCTCCACATTCACTCAGTCATTTGGTTGTAGGTAATTTGATTGTTTGCAAATTTGACTGAAGAGATTAGACAACAGGACCAGAAGCTGCTGGAGTATATTACTGTGTGTGTGCAGGATTCATCCGTAGAACTTTTGCCCTGGAGCCATGAAGCAGGTCAATCCTGAAACCCTGGATGATCCTGGGATAAGCTGATTAACCCTAAACAGGAGGGGGTGTGTTATGGAATTATGTTTTTTGAAGAGAGATCTGACCCTTATTCTGAGAGGCTGACTTTTCTGAGAGATTAGACCTGATTTATAATCAAAAAAGACATGGACGTTCAGCTTTAGATTATATATGGGACCTTTAATATTAGCATAACATTATTTCACTTTTAAAAACGGCTCAGTAATTTCCCTAAACAGTAGTTTGCAGTAAGTATAATTTAAACAGGAGCCCCTTTTTAACTGCAGCTGCAGGATATGAACATCTCTCTAAAGACAACTGCTCAGTAACACTGGTTATGTTCCTGAATAAATACCACATATATTTACCCTGCAGGCGTTTTGTGAAATGTGTATCAGCATAGATGTTAAACTTTTAGTATATCTTTGTCAACAGGATTACAGGAAATCACAACTTTGACATTTGCCTGAGTGGTGAGAGGTTTGAATAAAAGACACTTGAGTTGGTTTTTAGACGTTTAAAGACGGCTGGCGTTTAAAAACAACTTGTTTTGTGTTGTTTTGAAAATAAAAGGACACTAATTATCAACGTAATGGCTCCCCCTGGTGTTCAAACTATGGAACTACGGCAGAGAACCTGGGGAGTAACAAACATTAATAACATTAATGTTAATAATCATCACACTGTAAAGCAAAAGCAAGTAGGTATTTTCTCTGTTTATAATAAACAAACTTAAAAAAAAAAAAAAAGCTGGTTAGCTTAGCAAAAGCTAGCCGTTAGCCCCTCTGCCACCGCTCATTATGCAAAGCTAAGCTAACCGTCCTCTGGCTGCAGCTTCATATTTATTGTGCACATGGGAGAGTATGGTATCAAGCTTCTCGTCAGATCATCAGCCACAAAGCAAAAGTCCAACTGTTCCTCTAAAGCTCAGTCCTGAGATGATAAACACAGAAATAATGCTCAAATATTAGGGGAAAATATGATTGTTTTATTAAATGATGGGTGAATCATTTAAGATACATCAAAATGTTTCACCTACAGTCAGCCAAAAAAATTATTTTTTTCTTTTTTCGGGGACACTGAGTGCACGAGTATGTACCGTATATCAACAAGAGAAGAAGAAACAATACACAACTTTCAGGTGTTTTCTTTTACTGTGTCGTGTTTACTGGTGTGATAATCAGCGGCCCGTCGTTCTTTCCTGTTTTATTATTACAAGGGCTGAAGAACGGGTAGATGCATTCAGTGAAAGTGTCATTGAAAGTGTAGATGTGGATTTTAGCGTCAACGTTGTAGAACGACACCTGTAGAGAAAAAGAAGGACCTTCAGTATTTTTTAAAAACACAGTGAATGTAAATACTGTTTCAGCACATTATTAAACCTCATTAACCTGATGAAACTAACTGAAAGAGAGAGGGGAGATTGATATTTGGAGAAAAGAAGTGAAGTTATGTCAAATAATTCTCCTATACTGCACCTGTCCTTTCTCAAAGTCCACAAATACCCCAATCTTATGCGGTTGGAGGTTCAGATGGACGTCTGTGGAGGGTTCAGTACGAAAGGCGTATTTGTTCCTGAGGAGGCCATCAAAAACTTTTTTATTATATATTTCTTCTCCTCAAGTGTCAGAACTCATTTCCTGAGCTCCTCCATCAATTAAACTTTACATTTTGGGTGAAAACTCACTTGTTTCTTAGGCTGAGGAACCAGTATCCATTGACTGGTGTAACTTCAATCTTCCCCTTCCTGTTGATTGACTGCCTGGCGACCCCCAGGTCCCAGTCCGTCTTCCCGCCCACCTCCACCTCCACAGGAATTAGAACAAATGTATACGATCAAACACAAAAACATGTGATGTTTATTTCAAAATAAAAATGTTAGAAAATGTCTAAAAACATGCTCATTATATTAAGATCAGTGAATTATTTTCTCACAATCCTAAGAAAACGCATTTTTAATATGATCATGATCATTGTTGCAGCCAATGTTGCATATATTTGCAGTATATGTATCTCCAGAGCATTAACAGGCGGATATAGGATCTTTTTATGTGTTGATTCATAAAAGCTTTCTGGGGAGACCATCTCACCTCCCAGTAGTGTCTCCCAGAGGAGATCGCCTCCCTCCCCAGGACACAGACGACTCTGTCGAACCTCTCTGGATTATCTGGAAGCATCTGGTGTCGGTCTCCACATCTCACCTGTGGAGAGAGAGAGACACCTTATCAAAACCAGACTTCATGAACAGTCCCAACTAGGGACTCTTCCATCTGTCGACAGTGTAATAATAATAATAATAATAATAATAATAATAATAATAATAAAGCCACAATATAATATAATGGTTATTATAATGGTATTATGAGCCAAACATTTGTAAATGTATCTTGTAATAAGCAAATATTCATGATTGTAAAGAAAAAGATTGCAGGGCTTAAATCTCTGAACTGAGAGATTTACACACTATACTCCTTTAGAAACAAGCTCACAAATGTTATTCAACAAATAAATGGACTTTATCATTGATTGTGATTAATTATCATGTCTTATGATAATTGAACAAGCGTCTCACACTCTTCAAGTCCTCTGACAGAATCAGTCTGGGATGGGCAGTGTTGCTGTCCAGAGTTACATCCACTGTTGAAGAGATATTAAGATTTAATTTTGTTGTTCACATTTGGTCATCATGTATTTCTCCATTATTTTGTTTTCACTGAATTCAGTTTGTGTGATACCTGCGTACTCCTGTACCCGCCTCATCCCTGCAGACCAACAGAAATGTTTCAGAAATATATCATCTGGATGTCTATAACTGGCAGATGTGGTATAGCAGATAGCAGCCTGGTTTATGTAATGATTAGCCTGTTTAAGGTGGAGTGGGACACTCACTGGGCTGTGTTCGGACTGGACTGGGTTCCAGTACAGAGGGAGGAAAACCTGGAAAGGTAGGAGATGAAATGTGTCAAATGAAACTCTAAAAAGTTGACGAATTTGAGTAGAGACCCACAAACTGACATAAAATTTAGCAATATACTTAAAAATTCCTATAATTATGGAATAAATTTGGGAATTAGGGACAAGAGAAACCACTGGTACGACCCTTTGTGGATGGATTCCACCACCTGAGGACACTAATGTGCTGTGATGAAGGTTTTGAGCAGCTCAGCCTCACGTCTGATGTCAAAACAAGTTTAGGCTCAAAAACGTTTGCAATTAAACTTCAGTCCTGACCAACTTGACTGAGATGTTGCTGCTCAATGTTAATCTGCTCTGAAGGTCAAAGGTATTTGTCGGTACCTTTGGAAACCTTTTCGAATCACTGACCTGTTTCTGTGACATTCTTCAGCTCTTCCTGGAATCGCTCCACCAGAGCTGCCAGAGACCTGTAGATGGTCCCTGTTCCCAGGTCCGAGTTCACCGACACTCCGGACCAGTCTTTGGCAGGTGGAGGACTGGACAGGACGGGGAACGTCTGGAAGGGAGGTGGAACTAGATAAAGGTTTTCTGTGTGTTTGTGGATATCATCAAACTGAGCCTTAGATTCTCACCGACCTTGACGCAGTGACCGTGGTCGTCCGACTGGGACAGCTCGGCGATGGCGCTCTCTCTCCTCCGCAGTTCTTCGACCTCCAGCTCCAGTTGTCGTATCGTGGCGTCGGCCTGGTGCTCGGCCGCCCTCCGGCTCATCTCCATCACCTCGATCAGCTCTGCCTGGGAGCGCTCGATGGCAGATACCAGGGCGAAAAACAGGCCAACGCTGCCCGCTGTCTCCCGCTCCACCGCCAACTGGGGCAGGAAATGTGTCGGATTTGATTCCCTCATGAGATTTAAGTAATAATAACAGATTCTGGACCAGATTTACAATTTTAAATCCAGAAAAAAATCAAGGAATAATCCAAGCAAACTTGTAAACCCTTGAAAGCCTGAAAACATTTGGAAAAAATATTGTTAAAGGCCCAAATATTCAAAAATGTATAAGAATACTCCAAAGAAACTCCCCTAAATGTGTGCTGGAAATCCAGGTAGAACCATCAGAAATTAGGTAGAACCTCAAATCCCAGGAATTATTGAATTAAATCCTGATATTAGGATTTCTTAATTTATATATATATATATATATATACACACACACACACACACACACACACACACACACACACACACACACACACACACACACACACACACACACACACTGACTCCCACAGATTTGGAAATAAAATCCCAAATAAATACCCTCCAAAGGATGGGATTATAACCCTGATGACAGAATATAGACTTGAAAATTTGGGCAAAACCTTGAAAAATTTAGATTAAACCACCACTTTAAAAACGTGGGTAAACCCCAAAGATTAGGAGGAGGAATAAATCATGTCTGTGTTTGTGATAAGAAGCTGATAAAAATGGGCGACAGGAGGATTTACAGGTTTAACCACATGTTTAGAAGAAGGTGTGTGTCTGTTTGTGTGTCTGTGTGTGTGTCTGTTTGACTTTACCTCCAGCTCAGCCACTGACGTTCTGATCTCTTCGATCTTCCTGATTCTCTGTCTGATCATCTCCTGGATCTCCTGCTCCAGCACATTTAACTGTGACTACACACACACACACACACACACACACACACACACACACACACACACACACACACACACACACACACACACACACACACACACACAGCTGCACTGGTGAGAAAACATCCTATCATTCACTTTTCCATCATTATGTCTATAGTTTACATCTTTTGATTATCTAAGAATTCATATTTGTGTCTATAGACTGGATATAAAAGTCGACATAGACTGATTGTAAAAAGAAGATTGTATTGAAGTCTATGGGAAAATGTCCCAATTTCTCACTTTATTTTCTGAGACTGAGTCAGAGACTGAGACTCTTAACTCATTAGGACAAATGTTTACTGAGCTAATAAATCTATTTTCCCTTAGACATCAATGCAATCTCACTTCTTTTTCCAACAAGTGGAGTCATTAGATGGAAAGCAGGTTTCAGGCACTTTAGCACTGGCTTCACTTTTCAGACCCAGAGTCTACGTCCACTCTTCTAAACAGGTCTGAAGCCAGATGAGTTCTATTACTGCACATACAGTTTGTTGTCTCAGTATCAAACAAATCATTTGGCAAATGGTTCGTAAATCGTATACAAAAGGAAAAAGCATCAGCCTGCTCCTCGTCTCTGATTCTTTTCATCCTACCTTGGTTTTCAGCCACTCGTCCTCGAGGGTCACCGTGTCGTGATCCTGATGGTACTCGGCGTCACAGTCGGGGCAGATACACACTCGGTCGGTCCTGCAGTAAATCTGACATCGACAAGAGAGAGAGTTGCACTGTCAAACCTTTATCTGCCATGAAAAAGTCACTCAACTGACTCTAAGTCATATGCTTGTTGAATTTCAAGCACGAAGGACTGCAGGAAAAGACTGGTGTTAGTTGCAGGTGAAGGTGTTGTACCATTATCCCCCTGTGGTGGATCTCACAGAGAGGGGCGCTCTGGCTGCTCGCCGCCCCGCTCACGGTGAATCTCCTCCGGCCGCTGGAGCGGGAGGATGAGGAGGGAGGCGGAGGAGGTCCGGAGGCGTAGTTCAAGGCAGCAATTGGACTGTTGTTTGGTACCGAAGAAGCCAGTGAGGTTGTAGCTGGTGGGAACAATGTAGGGATGGGGGTACGTTGAGAGACCGGTCGGAAAGCGGCGTGACCTGAAAACTGTTCATTCAACTTCATTTCTTAAGTTCATTGAACTTGTGTTCTGAAAGTTAGTAAACTTAAAGAGCCCCAGGCGTCAATGTAACATGAGAAAGACATTGGACTCTAAAGACTCTACTGTTGTCCAACGTTGGCTAATCAACACTGTGACGTTTAGCAGATGTTTGGTTTTTAAGCAAAAGCTTGAAAGTTTTGCAAAAAGTATAGTAAGAGTATCTGTATGAAACCTGGTAGATCCTCCAAATTTGTGCCAGAATCAGGGAATTAAACCTTGAACGCTGAAAATAGATCTGAGTATCTGGTGAAAACTCAGGGCTAAAACCCTGAATATTTCATTCAAATTCTTCAGGTAAAACCAGCAGAAATTTAAGTAGAGCCACAAAAGCTTGGATGGGAGTGAAGGTTGTTATGGCTTATTGGTGTAAACCTAAGTGCAATGCGTTTGCAGTGAAAGACCATAAAAAAGTGTGGAGACAATGACTGTGTTGTTGTGTAAAGATCGCTGCTGTGCGACGTCGCTCTGACAGGACAGAAACGCGTCATCTGCAGAACGTGCAACTAAAACTGAGACGACAGGATGTTGAACTCATTTGTCAGCGCTGCTCTAGTGAACCAACACATTCACCAGCACCTTTAGACTCAATATTATTTAGGTGCAAATTTAACGACATTACACACATTAATTTGCTTTGTCTGACAGCTTTTCTACAGCCTCTGCAGGAACAGGAGCTTCATGCCATCAAAGCACCTACAAACCTGAATGAGTGTTCACATCCACAGCCTCAATCGTGTTTGGTTTAAAGCAACAAATGCACTTTATGTTACCGTTATTAAAAGATGGTTAAATGTTAGACACATGTCTGGGTTAGAGGAACTCTAACTCTTTCAGTAACAAACCAAATCCTGTGAGTCTTCACATAAACACAAAAACTTTAATAATATTATTGTCACTGCAAACAAAATCTAATAATATCAATGTATTCCTGAATCACCAACTGTACATAAATCAGATCTTAAAGGATATTTCCATTGGTAATAATATATTTGGTAATAACCTGAATTATCACATCCGATTTGACTTATTTTGGTCTGTTTAATGATTAAATCTAATGATTTAATTCACCTCTGTGAATAGATCAGTATTATTATTGTTAAACGTCTCTGTACTTTCATGCAGGTGAAGCCATGAAAGCAACACTGACTGGTTGATGAGTGATATTTATAAAAAGCTCAACACTGCCTATTGATTCTCTGCGTTACCTTGGGGTTGAGCGTTGAAGCTCAGCGTCATCTGGGGCTTGGGCAGAGTTTGAGGCAGCTTCTTCCTCAGTTCATCAAATAGAGCATCTGGTAATGCTCCATCTCCTCCTCCTCCTCCTCCTCCTCCTCCTCCTCTCCCCCCTCTCTTCTCCCTCCCAACGAATCCCGTTCCCTTTATGGATCTAAACTGCTCGGTGATTTCTCTCAGCGTCCTGTTGATGTGGAGGTCTGGTTTCTTCTGGAAGGTTTTCTTACATAGAGGACACTGACAGACCTGAGAGAGGAGGAGAGGAGAGGAGGAGAGGAGAGGAGAGGAGAGGAGAGGAGAGGAGAGGAGAGGAGAAAGCTCAATGTAACCTGATGTATCCCCCAGCAGTCTAAGCCTATAGCAGCATAAAAATGGTTCAGAGCTACCTGAAC
>CM076670.1:2306760-2359198 GCA_038496675.1 Rachycentron canadum | reverse complement strand
ATATATATATAGTCCCCATAATGGGCTGCCAAGTCACGGTCCCCATAATGTCATGTAAACCAACATAACACACTAATATTAATGAGATTTTTTCGTCATTTACCGTTCACAAACTCTGGTTTGACAGCAAACTCGAAGGTGATCTCCAGCCCCTTGGTCACATTTCCTATCTTTTTCACCAGTTTGTGATTGTTTTCATCCTCATAGGGAAAAAACCTACAGAGGAAGAGAAAATAAAAAATCAGCATAAAACAGCTGCATTTCTCAGGTATACATGCAAATAAATCGGAAAGAGGTGAATGAGTATGGAAAGGGAAAAATTAGGAACAGAAAGATGTATTTAAGCACATTTAAATTAAATATACACCATTTTATATACATTTGGAAACATACAGTGAAGGCTAACCTGTTAGCACAAAGCATTTTTGCGAATATCTTCCCATTTCTGGTAGATTTACAGACCTAACAACCAGGAAAGTTCTTGTTAGTGTATTTTAATCACCAGTCATGACTCACTCACATTCCATCAGAAGCAAGCAGCGTTGCAGTGACATCTGTCGCTAGGATGTTATCCATGTAGGCTGACTGGATCTTTGTAGCAATGGTACCAATGCTCACGATGTTAACCTGTGCAGGAGACTCAGTTTATTGAATGAGTGAAAAAAATATTCCCGATGATGGATTGTCAATTTCCTTTCTCGAATCTTTTCAAGTTGAGCTCAAATCTGCAGCTGCCTGGTTGGAAATCAATTTAAAGTAGCTTTAGTTAGACAAAAACGATCATTATATCTGTTTAGGCATCATATAAAATGCTGACTCTCTGTTAAGATCCCTGTGATGTGAATATGCTATTAATCCCAACCAGTTTTGCAACATTTAACATCATGAGAAGGATTGATTTCCCCACCCCTCTTCCACATTTACATTCAGATGTCTTATTGCACTTACAGATGCCTGTTGTACTTATATGTGACTGTGTGTGTCTCACCCTTCCCCCAGTAGTGTCTGCAAGTCTCCCAACATCAGCCAAACAACAGTCCGTCCCTTCAAAGCTCATCACTGATATTATGACCCTGGCAGAGAGACAGAGAATATGTCTCATTTTATTCTTATTCTTATTATTTGGCATTTTAATTGATTTATGTGTGCGTGAGTATCCTCACCCACTCTCCACAGCCTGAAGAGCCAGCTGCCTGTAGAAGTATGACATGGTGGGGGAAGAGGGCAGGGAGGGGGTTTCGTCAATCTTACCCAGTCCGATGTTGGCTCTGCCATCAGTGCACAAAATGACCTGTAGGACGAGATCAGGAACTACATTACCAACAATTCTGTGGGTAAAATGATCAATGGCACTTTTACGGTGTCCTTCAGACTCACTCACCTTTGACCCAGGGTATCTTGACGCCATAGCGACCGAGGCTAAAACTGCAGGACCGAGACATGTAGCTCCATGTTCCCTGAGTCTGGATCACACAGAAATATGTAAAACAGTTGTGTAGCACAGGGATCCACATACACAAACACACTTACTCTTTGACTCTTTGTGTCAGATGCTGGTAGGTCTCAGCGATACAGTGTGGGATGTTGTAAGCAGCACTCTGTTGCCATATGTGGTCATAGTCGACCAATCCCCAATCCCTGAGGGTTAGAGGAGCTCTAGTACCATCGCCATATATTACAACCTGTAGGAGAAAATGGACACGTAGCTTAGAGCATGATGGGAAATTGAATCATGAGAAGTGATCACAGTTGTTTTAATGTTTTAATGATCACAATTTAGACGTTTGATTAGTATCTTCACAACCACGAGTTTAAAAGTAGCTAAGAAACATCTGCTGCCATTTATACCACAAAAGAAGAAGAAGAAAAAAACTTCCACAGAGCATAATATTCATCGCTTGTAAACAGGAAATGTTCTCTTGTTTTTGTTGCGGCGTGAAGAGTCAAGTGTTTTTATATCATTGCTGTAACTCATCAGAATAAAAACCAGTGCCTATTTGACTCTATTGCACTGGGATAGACATGAAATACTGGGGATATCTGGGCGTCTTGCATTTATATGCATAAAACGGCTAAAACACAAGTATTCTCACTCATACCAGTGTAGAAGTCTATATATTTTTTCCACTTTTATTTCCCTTTAATCTTTAATGTACCTGACCTGGTTGTAAAACGCTGCTGTTTGGACTCTGGAGTGAGTCAATTCAATAATTATATAGTTTTTCATTGTCAATGGGCATCAGAAGTAACATTATACATATAAAAAGCAAAACATTCTGATGCTCATTGCATTGAAATTATGAATTTAAATGAGAATATAAAGCAAAACCTGTACCTTACAAAGAACAGTACAATTGTAATTAATACTCCTTGTGACTTATTCTGTCTTATGATGAATTAATAATTTAATTTTACCTCATCACCAAAAGTCACCAGTGCCACTCTCCTGTGTGGGGACTGCTGCAGCATGGATGTCAGCGCCCTCAGGAGGGCGTCCTGGATACCCTGAGAAAACGTAACAAAAGCATGGTTTTAATACCACCACATGCAAACCATGTTGATATCACAGTCAGATGAAAACTGTGTTGATGTGAAATCCTCCAGTCACCATGGCGAACTTGAGAGACCCCAACGAATCAACATCTCACCTCTAGTCTAGACATGTGTGTTGTAAATCCTTGGCTTGATGCAACCTAGAGTGACGAAAATATGATTTACAGGGTTAACTTCACATCTTTTCATTTTGATTTAAGGTTGTATCACACAATGTCTTTATTTAGTGATGTTTAACTCCACCTCCAGTCAAACTCTGCAGTTTTAAATCAACATTTCTTGTCTTGTAGTGTTGGTTGATGAAGCTCCTGAAGGTGGTGCTCTTTTATTTTTGTTTTTTCATGTTAGCTCCTTTTAAAACCCAAACAACTACGTTTTTAGTTACTTTTTGGTTTTAAAGTTTGTATAAAGAAGAAAAAAAAAAAACTTGATGAGCTGACAAAATATAATAAAGTGTGAGAAAATTAAACCAATGGTTCTTCACATGTTTTCCTTGTGACTTGGGTGTGAACTAGGGGGAAGCCAGGGGGAGCTTGGTGATTTATGAAATTTGACAACATTAACAATGTAATTGTGCCATGCATTTTTGTTTTTTGTATCTTCGTCAAGAGGAATCATGCATATGCTAATTGCGTATTTTTATTGGTACTTGCTTCACTTAAATATCTTTGTATACACACACCTCTGTGGTGATGGTCATGCTGCCAGAAATGTCCACACAGAAAACCACCAGCATGTCCTCCAGGTTCTGGTAGTCGTCGTCACTCTGGTTCGGCAAGTAAAGGTCATCACTGTGCACACCTGCACGCTGACCGATACACAATCTCTCCAGACCGTCGCCTATGCTGTTCTCATACCCACAAAATTCACACACCCACACCTAAAGAGGAGGATGAAGATAGGAGGTGTTTTATTCTTCATTTTATTTCATTCCATCGTCATCAGTTCAATGATTTAAACAGTAAAAAGCAGAAAGGGTGACTCACTTTCCTCTGAACAGAGCTGAGACATGACAAGGCAGCACTACATTTCCCACAAACCACTGGGCTCTGGAATGTCTCCACAGCCGTGGCTGTTTAGAGAAGGAGGCAAAAGAAAAGAGGTTTTAAAAAATGGAGCCTGTGAATTTGTTTGTGTGTCTGTGTGTGTTAATCTGACCTTGGCTGATTTTGACCAGTTTCCCAACACTCAGGGAGACGACGTTGACATTGGCTTTCAACCTGCTCTCTGCCTTCCACTTGTCAGCTGATGAGACACAGCAAAGGAATGAAAAATGTAAACAGAAAATATTACTTTGGTTCTTTCAGGATTCATGTAGAGAAGGAACAAACAAAACTCACCTCTAGGTGGGACAGGAGGGGGGAGGGAGAGAGGAGTGCGAGGCAGCTGGGAGGAGGGAAAAGAAGGAAGAGGGAGGGAGGAAGTGGGCCAAGATTTTTTGAGGTTGCGAGGAGGCAGTGGTGGAGGAGCATGACCTGGGAAAAGAAAAGTGTCAATGTGGACCATGTTTTAACATCAATATATGTAGCTGTGTCTTTTCGTTTTATAAAAATCAAGACTCTTACAAGGTTCTTCTTTTAAAAGGGGTCAACTGGACTCACTTATGCACTTGTGTTACTGTTACTATATATAGTATTTCTATTTTTATCTTTTTTATTTAAGATTCTTATTTTTATTTCTTATCATACCTTGCCTTTGCACTGCTGTGTCAATTTCAATTTCATCTACAGGGGATCAATAAAATAAAATTAAAAAAAAAAAAAAAAAACGGCTTATTTTCAAACTTGTGAAAATTGCGGCAGAGGAAGGAGGACATGTTGTCCAAAGTGTAGGACTGCACGACGTACAGTGTAGTAAAAAACAAAACAAAACAAAAAAACCTATTATGACAGATATTGTGATTACACTTTGAATGTTTTGGTTTTTTTTGTTTTTAATTTTCACTGAATACAAAAAAGTAAAAATTATGATGTGGGTGTCGATAACGATGCATAAGAATATTGTGACACATTTTATCTTTATCAAGGAATTGCAGCTCCTACAATCTTGATAACTCAAAGTTGTTCTGTGTCCGAATCTGCACTGGGATCCAAACAGTATTAATCCGAACTATAGTACATATGGCAATTCTTGTTTATTGTATGCACACAAAGTTGTTTGATTTCAGACTCTGCCTTTACAATAAATGACAAAATGAACAGACACTGTTCAACATTTAGCGTAATCTGAATTTGTTGCAGTTTTCATTGGTTCATTTTGAAATGACTGTACATTTCCTCTGGTTGATTAATCTAAGATGTGGGGATGTTCCGTTGTTGAGCTGTTATCTTTTTTTTTTTTTTTACCGTGCTTCTCTGTAGCTTGCTTTTGCAAACATGCCCACACACATTTACACACACACACACACACACGCACACACACACACACACACACAGAAATGTTACAGCCTACTATGTTTTCCTGTTATTTCCCTGTGCAGTCCTCTGGAGAATAAAATGGTAGAAGAATGACAGTTTAGATACATTTATGTTGTGTGTGCGTGGGGCAAAATTACCTTCTTTAACAGACACTATGTTGTCATACTCATTCTGAGAAACACCTGTGGAAGTCGGGACAATTACCACATTAAAACATATTTGTGGTGCTAATACACTAACTTAAACTAAAGTAAATTAAATTGAGCAAATAATCAAAATAAAAATGTTATATGTTGGGATATAACCATATGCTATAGCCTGTCCTGTAAATGTATAGCTACATCAAGATTATCTTAGTTTAGCTTAAACACAAACCACCACATCTTCTTCGAACGTGCTTTTCGTGATTAGATTTTGTACAGCAAGCAAACTAATTGGTTTATTACAGGAAAATAACTGCTAGATTATTTGAAGCCCCAGCAAAAACCAGGAAACATCAAAGCCGTGCTATAAATGAAACATCAAAACAGAGGCAATGTCTATACCTTTATTTGCTGTCTAGTCAAGCGTAAGACTGATAGATAGATACCGCTCTATCTCCTGTTCTGTAACTTTGACGCAACATTAATGTTAGCTTTGCTTATTTTAACACAAAGACTGTAAAAGACGGGAAACGGCCTTTAAAAAAATCTCCCAACCGTCATGTGCTTATTTATTTCTGTCTTCATTATTGTCTGCATTTGAGACCATGAAATAATCTGACCCAAAACTGTTATTTGTAGTTTTTACAACTGATATTTCGTACAGATTTTGCTACCAGTGAGGACTGTTTCAGGTATTTGTGCTAAATTAAGCTAAGATAACCAAACCATCTCCTAGCAAATAAGTGTATTTCCCACATTGTCAAACTTTTACATTTATCCTGATCAGTATTAAATTCTCTTGAGGCAAAATTCTGCTTTTTGAAGTTAAAATTTAGAAAATGGGAAATACAAGGTTTTCAAATTAGGTTCCACACCGATTCAGGCATTCGCTGATACACACATCTGTGTCTTATGCACTTTAATGTGACAGTAAACTAAAAAAAAACATGATGTCCATGGTTCATCGGAATAAACACACGTTTCACACAAATGTTACTAGCTAATATTTCCTGTTATTTCACTGTGGATTACTCTTGAGAATAAGACGTCAGAAAAACAACAGTTTAGATACATTGACCTTTATGAATGTTGTGTGTGTGTGTGTGTGTTTGAGACAGAATTACCTCCTTTAACTGCCACTGTGTTGTCATACTCATTCTGAATAGGAGAAACACCTGTGGAAATTGGGACAATTACTATATTAACATGTTTATGGTGCTAAAACACAAAATTAAACTAAACTGAGTTTAATCAAGCAACTAATCAAATTAAATACACATTATTTTTGTTATTGCTTAACACTGTTATATATGTGTTTTTTCAATCAATCCAATCGAAGGTAAAGTGATGTTGAGCCAGTTGAAATAATATTGCTATCTCTCAGCAACTTAACGCTCTTATTTTGAAAAGAGAACGTGGACAAATAACATGATCGTAGAGAGGAAGGTGTGATCAGCCAAACAATTAACTGACTAGATCAATTATATGATTAAATAGTTTGTCAGTGAGGAGGAAGTGAAGACTTACTCAAGTGACACAAAGATCTTTAAAATAAAAACATTAAATATCGCACAGGTGGGATTGTAGAGACACATAAGCAACAAAAATGTTTATTTCATGTCATATTTCAATGTACTCACCTGCTCTTCCAGACCTCGAATTACATACAACATGACTGCAGGCAAACTCCATCTGAGACACACAAAGACACACAAAAATAAAAGACTTGTTTGCATTCCTATAAACCACTTTAATGCCAGTGTCGGCTCAAACCGGATCAAATCCATAGAGGGAGGAAAGTGAGATATCAAAGTTGCATGAAGAAATTAAATACATTAGCAATATGATGAGAGCAGATCAGCTTCCTGGAATCATGGATACATCGTCACTGTCAACTGGGGCCTTGATTTGGTTATTTTTCTATGCAACAGGTGTCTGAGTAAAACTGTGACAGCAGACATTTCCTGTTTGAACAACTGTAAGTGGAACATTAACAGCTTGGTACTTAACAGGCTGGCAAAGGTTACAAATTAGCATGAATGGGTCTTACGGTGTGCTTCATTGCTGGTGGACACATGTCACGGTTTTCATGAATCCATCCGTGACTCCCGGGGTCAACGTGAAAGAATCAGCGCAAGAAAATCTGATTTCACTTCTAAACCATCTCATAGTCACATTATTTACTTTTTTTACATTTAGGAAATTAAAGATATGTAATTTTCACCTGATGGTTTTTATTTTTACTGCACTGAACCAAAGTATAGCTGCCACAATTAGTTTATTAATTACTTGCTTATTAAATTGCTTAAAAGCTTTTAAAAACATTAACATTTTTTAAAAATGTTTTATTTTTTAACTTTTCCTGATTTCCTGATTTTTCAGATTATTTGGTATTGATCGTTAATTGCAGCCCTGGGTCGTGATAAATTAACATGGCAGAAAGTAAGAGTTTCACTCTCAGTAAACATCGAAGCCTTACTATAACCGAAGCTTCAAAATAGACACCAACAAAACATAATATCTGAATAAATGTCAAAGTAAACATCAGACATGATGGGATGTATCCTAATATCATAACAGTAAGACGAGTAGATTGATTCCGCTCTCATGCCTGTGCTGTAAATATGAAGCTACATCAAGGTTTTCCTTATCTTACAAAGACTGTAAATGAGTGGAAACAGCTGGCCTCGCTCTGCCCTTTACAGTATCTGCCAACCACCTCCTCTCCTTCTAACACGTAAAATAACAAATAATGGGGGTCCAGACCATGAAATAATCTGTAATTATAAACTCTTATTAGTAGTTTTTTCAGGTATTTGTGGTAAATTAAGCTAAGATAACCATCTCCTTGCAAATATTTATATGCATTTCTCACAATGTCAAACGTTTCCTTTGATTGACCTTATTTATCCCGATCAGGACTAAAAGGTGAATTTTGCCGTGAGATTCTTCGCCTCTTTAAGGCAAAATTTCCTTTCCACAGATATCTATCCAACGGGGACCAACAGTTTTGTTTTTTCTTTTTTGTCATTAACAGCAGGTCTCACTGTCAGACACTTTGTTTATTGAGCACTTGTGGTAGATGCAAAATTAACCCCAGCTGGTTCTTTGATAATGTTGAGGTTGGTAAATTCTTATGAAACACTTGTTTCAACAACTGTAAATATGCAAAATGGGAAACAAGGTTTTCACACTGATTCTGCCATCGCTAATATACACATACTCCTTCTCTCATGCTCTTTAATGTGACATATGATAAAAAAAACCATATCAGATTCCCATGGTTTATCAGAGGGAACACACACAAAGACACATTACAACAAGAAAAGATTTACCTTTGCCGTGGGCTGAACACAGCAGCGTTGCTCAAACTGAAAGCAAACATGTCAATCGCAGTGGAGTCTTTCAATACATGTGAGTGTGTGGGCGTGTTCAAAGTCTAACAAGAAATGCTGAGTGTGTGTGTGTGTGTGTGTGTGTGTGTGTGTGTGTGTATGAGAGAGACTTGTGGGTCAGGATGTAGACACAGGTTTTGTACGAGAGAGAATTGAAAGTTAAAAGGAAAAGAGTTGTGAGAGACAAAAAAGATACGTATCGTCAGATAAAAACTAAAAAAAGGAACTTGCATGTAAAGAAAAATGTCTTCAGCTACACCGACTGAGTGTGTGTGTGTATCTTTCTTCCATTTTCTGCTCTTGGATCAAATGAAGTGCACAAACGCACACACAATTTGTAAAAATAATTATTAAAATAATTTATTTGTCAAAATTAATACTGTTTCATTAAGATTTGCTTTTAATTAATCTACAGTATGAAACATAAAGGAAAAATGACAACACCCTAAACACCCTAAAATCTGGGCATTTATCTGGCACTGTCAAGTTGCATTGTGGGAAATTTTTTTTTTTTTTTTTTTGGATCCCTAAACCTTGTCATTAGAAAACTCACTTGAAAGGTTTTCAGCAAAAATACAAATCAAAATAACTCCAACTTGCTGCTACTATCTAATCTGATTAAATCTAATATTTATTCTAATTAGGAATGTTTAAAACACTGTATGTGAAGTGTAGTGTCCATATGCAGTGTTTAAGATTAGGAAAAATAATTAATGGTATCTTCCAGTATTTCTAAATTACCACCACTAATATAAATTTCTTTTTTATTTTCATTTGTAGTTATAAGGGATGTTCCATGATTTAACCTCTTATACAAAAATTCTAGAGGTTTCAAACACTGGATTTATTATATTTGTGAGCTTGTTAATCAAGTTTAAAAGGACCATAACAGTGTTTTTTTTTTTTTTTTTTTTTAACTTTACATCACTAATTTCCCAAAGCCTCTAAACAGATGTTTTGTTTTTCAAAATTAGCAAAACATCACATTTAATATTGAAGCGTGATAGTGATGTTGTGTTATTATTATTCTTCTGATAGTAACAATCTGCTCAGTTATTACTTCTGCCCTTCCAGTGACTCCAGCACGGCGTTAAAGATGACGGCTACAGCCACAGCGCCGGGGTCAGGAAGGGTGACCCGCTCGGCTGCGATGTAACTAGCCCGCCCTGCCCTCGCTGTGAGGTCACGGGTTGCCTCCGCCCCCAAGGCTGCTTTCTACGAGGAGAGAGGGAAGAAATTCAGGCACAAAGATGTTAAGATGTTTGAGTGCTGTTAACCCTTCAAATTAAAACCTATAGTTCATACAGTATGTTATTCTACCTGCGCAGCAGCCTGTAGTACAGCCATCTGTCCACCAGGTGGAGCTGTGGTCAACTTCACCAGCTCCTCCACAGCAGGACACAGAGCATCCAACTGGACAGGGAGAGAAACCGAGGCAGATATGTTAATATTTTGCCATCGAAAATTGGACAAATAATAGATAAATAAATAAGGTATTAGCTTTTCTCACCATTGTTCTGTCTCCTGGATCAGCACCACCGTATCTGAAACAGAGAATTTAGATTCATGTGCACTTTTTATTTATTCATTATTTTCAATATTGTTAAAAATTATCTCTATCGTCTCATAATTAAATACATTTTTATTTCTTTAAAATAACATTAAAGGCACATTGAGAGATCCTTCAGCCAAACTATTAATAATTTGTTACTTATTTGAAACCGAGAAAAAAACAATCCTCAGTTTTGAAAAGTTAAAATGATCAAATATTTTATCTATAATTATACATTTGATTCCTTTTATTTGTCTAAACAATCAACACTGAAACACAGAACGTTGAAACCACACAAACATACAAGGCAAACAGATGCACAAACAGTATATTAAAATAAACAGACAGACAAACAGCCCCACACCTCCTCATGGCCCGTGTCCCAGCATGCATTGCCCTTGCCCAGGCTGCGGCGTTGCCCTGCCCCTCGGTCACATGACTAGCTGCTGCAGTCAGGAACAGACTGTACAACTGAAAGACACATAAAAGCAAGTGTGTGTTTACGTGGGTGAAGGTAATGTAAGGTTTTAATGATATGCAGTGGAAAACCTACTGCCCCCGAGGACCCTCCCATCTTCTCCTGCACCAATCCAGCCAGGACTGATAAGAGTTTCCCGGGGCAACCAGGGACCACGTGATCCTGGAGCCACTGCTGAATGGCTGAATGAACATTTTCAAACTTTAAATTTTTCATTAACAAACAAACAAACGTTTCTTTATTAATTTACAGTGTCTCTACATTGCATGCGCTCGTGTTTTTTATTCTCATTATGCTGCCGTTGATGGTCCGCGTGGTTTCCTACCTCTAGCAGCCTGTGCATGAGTGTTCCCACAGTCTCCGTCCCCGGCAGCGCGGTCCAGGGCGTTGAGTTCTTCCCGTTTTTCCAAAAGTGTGGAACAAACACTCTCTAAGGCTCTGCGCATCACAGGACTCAATGGACCTAAAAAATGTCATTTAATAGCAACATGTGGTGATGCTTTCCACAGAATGAGGAAAAAGATTAATGAGTGATGCAACTGCGGCAGACGGTACAAAAAAGGCTACCAGGATATTTAAATAAGCTGCAGCGCCTCAAAGATGGCTGTGTTAAAAGAATGTCTCTGTCCCTCTAAAATATTAAGTCATAGAAATTGAACCACTTCATTAAAAGTAATATGCACACTGTATGTAAGCTCGGCAACTAACCTTCAGAGTGTGTGTCGTCCTGTGGTCGTGTACCCAGGGATGGAGGATCTGTGGTGTAGCTGCGGCCGCTCACACACACACGGCTCAGATTCGGCCACGCCGCAGCCCCAGTCTTAGAATCTGTGTTGGACAAAGGATGTTCAGGTGGTGTTTTGTGTCGTAGCTCAACCTCATCTCTGGGCCTGAAAATTACAATATCCACGATCTGCACGGCCTTTCGCCTACATCCTTGTCCTGATTGCTGTCTGAGCTGATGCTGGAAACAGGAGCTTGCTAGCCTGTTACAGCTATAGCAATGTCTTCCAGCAGCTAATATGAACTGGAAGCCTCAATGTGTGAAGAGAAGTAGCCCCAAAGTGCCAGTGACCAGCCTGACTTTGACCTTCTCTGATTGGTTACAAGGTCGAGACCTGCTGCCAGATTATTATCTTTCATCTTTGGGAAACTTTGTGCAGTCGCTGCACTCTTTTGCGGCGTCCCCCTAAATCTGTCATTTACATCTCTTGACATTAAACGAATGAGATTAGTCAGAGGTAAAGTCTTTGAAGTCTCTGAACTTTTCCTTTCAAGATTTGGGGCTAGGGAATGGTTTGTGTCAAGTACTGTCCTCACAAGAATAGAAAAACAAACCTGTGTGTGTGTGTGTGTGTGTGTGTGTGTGTGTGTGTGTGTGTGTGTGTGCGTGTGTGTGTGCGTGTGTGTGCGCTCACCAAACAGTCTCAGTGTTTCCTCATTGGCTTGCATCAGGGTCAGCGACACTCCTGCCATCTCCAGTGATGTCATGAATGAACCAGACATCACCCTGGCAACCACCACCCCACGATTCTCTGTAACCGTGGAGACCAATGATCACTTTCCACAGCATCCTCAGAGGTGTTTTACCTTTGGGTGAAAAGGTCAAAGGCGACTTGGGAAAATAACTCTGGTGTTAGTGCCTTGCTCTACAGGTCCCTGGTCGGGACTTGATTCTTTTAATGAATCTTTGAAGATCTCGAAAACACACAAACTTTACCCAGACAGATGACGGCAGCTCTGGTAACAACAGCCAACTCCAGACAAGACAGGGCTCCGAGGTTGTTCACACACACAACCACACTGTCACCTGCATGACAGAAGGACACACACACAGAGTTGGGTGCAGACACTAAAAGTCAATATTATTATAGTAAGTAGATAAATTATACTTGGCCATACCTGATTTTAGTGGCAGATACGATTGGCTGTCAGGGTTAGTCATGTGATCTATCATGGTTTTCACCACCTCATCTGCAGTTGCCACCTGATTAACATCAAAAGTAAATAAATTAAAAATGACAAAACTTAACAGCAAAGGACTAAATGTAGTAAATTCCGACTGGAGTTGAGTCACCTTTGACCTCTTGATTCCAGGTTCACCATGGATACCTTAAGATGCAAAACACGAGTTAGCATTTAGAAAATATCCTCAAAAAATTGGTATTAGTCCGAAAATCAGTCCCTCACCCAGTCCCAGCTCCATGTCTCCTGGCGGCAGGTCAAATGAAGGCAGGCAGCCTGGGACGCTGCATGGAGACAGACTCACCCCCAGGGTCCCTGGAATACAAACATATTATTAGGAAAAGTATCCCGTTGACCACGGTGATGTAAAATGGATGAGATGGTGAACTCGGGACTCACCAATGCCCTTCAAAACCTCCGTCACCTTGGCAACAATCTGGTCCAATGAGGCGCCTTCTTCTGCCAATGCACCTGCGAGCTGAAAGAAAATTTTTATGGGTAAGATTTTTATTTAAAAAAAAAACCAAAACAAATTAAAAGATGGGAACATCCATGTGCACGAGTGGCATTATGGGAACTGTACAATGGGAGGTTTTGGGAGTTTTGGAGATTGTCAGAATTGTTGGTCACCTTGTGTATGAAGACGGTGCCACACAAGCCTCTCCTCCCTGCCTTACTGGGACGGTCAAAGGCGCAGTCCTCGGCAACAATCACCATGTCAACAGTGACGCCGTGGTTACGGGCCTGTTCCGCAGCCAATCCAAAGTTGAGGCGGTCGCCAGTGTAGTTCTTGACTATGAGAAGGACCCCGGAGGCCCCTGTGGCGGGAGGATGCTTCATTTAAATGTGATTTAATTTGATTATTTTTTAATTAATGTTCATATTAATTAATGCAATGTTTTGTTTTGTAATGTTTTGTTACACTGTTAATATCTTCTGATTGATATTGTACTGTGCATGCCTTTAGTAAATACAGCAAACTCAAAAAGGCAAAAGTCTGGTGCACATTACCTGCATTATGCAAAGACATAATAGCCGCCAGGATGCTGGCAGGGGGTGGAGACGCAAATACTCCACCTGCTACTGCTGCTGACAGCATACCTGCACCAACATAACCTGGAGACAGGGTTAGAAAAGGGAGATTAACCTGAGAAATAGAAGCCAAGATAATTCAAGTTGCTCCGTTGTTCCATTTTAAAATATAAAATACCAACCTCCATGTGCCGGCTCATGTCCAGACCCTCCTCCTGACAGCAGGGCCACCTTGCCCCTCAGGCTGTCCAGGTCAGACCGAAGCACGACCCTGTGGCCCTTCAGCAGAGACAGGCCCCCATTGGCCATGACAAGGCCACAGAGGGCCTCATCCACACAGCTGTCCACTGAGTTTATTAACTTCTTCTGAGGCTGGGGAGTCAGTTTATAACATTTTAGGCCAAAGTATATCAAGCAGCATTCAATGGCTGTTTATAAATCTCAATGCACCAGTGATAAAGATAAGATCTGACACGTTTCCACCTGTTTTTTTTTTTTTTGCATTATGTGTACATGAATAAGTGACAAAGACAGCTAACATGGCACAAACGCACACACAGTTAAATCCAAGTTTACACAAGCCGCACAATAACGTTTTATATGCAACAACAGCGCAGTATAAAACGTGGGGTTTACAGCTCAGAGCTGCGATGGACTCTGGTCCCTGTGAATGACAAGTGTGTAAAGCAATGCTAACACAGTCGTGCTAACCCTCCTGTCAAAAACAGAGGTATAATCAGACAGACACGGGACTTAACGTGTCCCTGCTAATGTCAAATATCTTTTAAAGTTATTGGTATTGTTATTTTTACCTCCATTTTAACATTTCTTGCTTGTGTTTCCTTCCAATTGCAGGTAAAAGAAAACCAACCGCGTCAATTCAGCCAAGTTAACGCTACAGTGACGCCGGATGTTGTGCGGTCTGCCTTCAAAATAAAAGCATGCGATTTAGCTAAATGTATGAAATGGGACGTGCTTATTTCAGCGCGTGGTGCAGACTTACCGTGGCTACCGCAAAATTACTAAGTTGTGACATTATATTGAATACGCAGCAAAACAAGAACTCAAAAAATATATAATTAGAGGTAAACGTTGTCTTATTGACGTTATTTTGAAAAACGGACAGGAAGTCTTGGCGGTGTTTCCGGTTTCGCTCTGGCGGTGCGCAATTCAAACTTCTTAAATTAAATAACAAGTCATAAAATAACGTTATTGTGAAGCAAATTTGAGGAAAATTCATGTCGCAGTAAAAACAAAGTGAGAAAATATTAGAACAAACAAAACTCTCAGTAATAAAACGAATAATGATAAGTACAATATGTGTGTAATGTAATAATAACAAAAATGATTCTATTTTGCTGAATCTTATTTTATTTTCAGGTCAGCACACCCCACTTTAAAGACTATTTCAGTAGAGATATTTAATATTTAAAATTCCCTTGACTTCATTTTGCTCTGCCATTTAAAAAAAAATGGATCTAATTTAATTTGAGACAATTGTTTATCAGACAAACTCAATGTATCTGTGTTCAGAATGGATGAAATATGAGGAATAATAAAAATGAAAAGTCGTGGGTTAAATTAAATAAATATATATTGGGAACGTGATTTTTTTTTAAGGCCAAAATTTATTTAACTCATTCAATAATATATTTTTAATTCATCAAATAACCATCTGTTGCATCTTTTTATTACAAAAAAAAAAAAAAAATCTAACTTTGTGCAAGTGTAGCTACTTTTGTTCACCCCCCCCCCCCGTCAAGCAAGTGAAACTCCGCTCACTCGGGCTGCTCTGTAAAAACATCGAACCAACCCCCTGGTTCCTCCTCATGACGCACGGAGCCCAGCCAGTCCGCTCGGCTCAGCTCAGCTCGGCTCGGCTCAGCCCGGAACCGTCCACAGCAACATGCAGGATGGCGAGCATGGAGACAGCCGCCGAACACGAGCGTATCCTGCGGGAGATAGAGAGCACAGACACCAACTGTATCGGACCGACCCTCCGGTGAGTAACCTCCACCTCCGCCGCCACCTCCACCTCCGGCAGGCTGGCCACGGTCTGCCCGGTGAGAGCAGCTGATCCCACGGCGTCACTCAGCTGGGGGAGTGCGGCTAGCTGCGACTAGCACCAAGTTAGCAACTCCTCCGAGACTCCGGGAGCTTGCTCAAAACTTTAACCGACGTGTGCCCATTATCGGACAGCTAACCGGCTAACTTTAGCAAACATTATGCCTAGCTAATTTACCGTCTGCGCACTAGTGTCCAAACATTTACTGCGAGTCTTAACTGTCGGGGCTGGCCTCGGGTTTTTTCTCCGACTTTTCCCATTTAGACTTTTAGCTCTGTCACCAAAGTTTATCAACTTGTCCAGAGGGATTTCAGCAACTTAAGCTAACGGTAGCTAACTTAAGCTAACCTTAATTAAGATTCTGCTCACTGGTGCCCGTGCTTACAACGAGAGCCGGTGGCTAAGCCCTCTCTGTTCGTCGGCCAGGCGGCTTTTGTGGTTGTTATTGAAGTCTGTCAACTTATGGAGGAGTTTGGGTAAGGTTTGGTTGGTGACAGTTAGCCGGCTAGGTGGTTAGCAGCAGCCAAGATGGTTTATATTAAGGAGTGTCAAGTGCAGCAGCCGTAACAAGCCCTGCTACTGTCTGTGTGCACAATGAATGAGAAGCTCGGCTCAGTAATGTACAGTGGTAGCACATAATTATATACCACTCAGCGAGGCCTCCAGTCCGTGTTTGTCATGCTTTTGAATGCTGAGGAGTGTTGTTGCTGTTGCTCAATAATTTAGTGGAAACTCCACTTAACAGGCTGAAAGACTTTCCTGTTCATTTAGCTGTTTGTGCCAGCTACATGGTTTCACATCCCAAGAGTGGGGAGGATCCCTGTCCTTGATGCAGTATTTTTTCGGATGTGTTCTGACCTGTAATGGCCCGGTTTGAATGGTTTTCATGTCAGTTTTATTTATAAATACCCACCAGACTCCCAAAAGACACAGTAGAGACAGTCTGGTGTGGACTGTGATTTGTCTGCTTGCCATGTCAATTGAAAAGTACACTGACTGGGTTTCATTTGATCTTATCTTTTACTTTGAAAGAGTATGTTTCATTCAAGCGTCTATTTCCAAAATGGTCTTCGTATTCTCTCAGAAGAAACTGCGTCCTTGGCCAGCGCTCTTTGAACTGATTGTCCAAAGAGGAAATAGGCAGTGAATGACCAGGGAAATGCAGCAGAGGAACTGGGCTATTGAAGGCTTATCAAAGGTGTGTGTGTGTGTACGTGGGAGTGTGTTTTCTTTCTATGTTGGTCATTTTCCCCCCTCATAGTAAGGCCTATTTGAGCTTGTTATTTAGGCCAATCGCTGTGCCTGATGGGAGGTTGGCAAGCTGAGAGAAGTGTGTGTCTGTCTGTGTTCACCGGCCCTCTTGAGATCCAGTTGCCATATGACTTGACAACTTTGTGCGACACTTCTGACTGCCACATTCTCCTCCTCTGAGTGTGTTTGTGTGCTGTTCAGTGCTGTGGTGAGTGATTCAGACAGCACTAATATTCCTTTTTGTCCTCGTACACAACTTTGTGATGTTCCATGTTTTCCTTCTTCATTCAGTTCAACTCAGTCTAAGTGATTCAACTTCAACCAGTGCACACTCACACACTTGAAATATAACAGCACAGTCTATGTTTGGAGCTGTCAGCGTCATCATTGCCTGTGTTTAGCCACCAGGGATGTTAAAAAAGTTTCATAGGCAAATATATCAGAAGATGAAGGATGCAAGAGCAATACTGGTGCTATTTTTGTCCCTGTCAACCATCACTGGCTTTAGATGTTGTCTGATTCCTGTTACATTAAGCACATGTGCTACAGAGATTAAAATGTTTAAAATTGCGCTTTTCCTTTTCCCTTTGTTTGTTGGTGTGTGATGCCAATTTGTTTTTTTTATTTAGCAGCTGGAATTAGTAAGATGTTAGTCAGCAGGTGAAATAAGAAATCATCAAAAAAATAATAATTCAAGCAGCAGTTTTTGAGTGTTTGTGTGTTGTGCTGTGGATTTTACTTATTAAACACCTGAAATAATCAATAGATATTTTGATTAGCTGTATCTAGGCCTGAAACAATCAGTTGATAGCTCAATTAGTCAATCAACATAAGAGTTCAGCAGCTATTTTGGTTATTAGTAATAATAATTGATTTTATTTATCAAGCAGAAAAAACAAAAATGACCTTTGTCCATCGTCTCACTTGTGAGGATTTTCTGCTTTTCTTTCCTTATGTGATAGTGAATTAAATATATTTTGGGGTTTTGGACTGTTAGTCAGAAAAAAACAAGCTATGTGAAGATGCCCTCTCCGGTTTAGGAAACTGTAAGAGAAAATAGCTGGTAGATTAATTGATAATGAAAATAATTGTTAGTTTCAGCCCTATTTCATTAACGAATATTTAGGAAGAGGCTAATTGAGATGAGAAATTTTACTCTACTTTTACCTTTTTAAATTAATTTATATAAGGGGATATTTATGAGTAGAACTGCAACCATATTGCATAATTTTGTGTATCGCAGCTGTTTCTTCAAACCTAATGTCCAGTTTCCTTCAAACCTTCCTCGGTGGTAACTTTCCAATGACCAATATTCATCAACCAGCCTGGAAAAACCAGGTTGGCAGTGAGAGGTGGTGGTGTTTCTTCAGCAGCAGTGTGCAGGTTGAGGCCGGCTGCAGCATTCCTGTCTGACAGCAGGAGAACTGATCTGACTGGAGCAGGACCGATCAGGCAGCCAACTCCCTCCAGTTCCAAACATTCACCTAAAGACAGGAAGTGCAGTGGTCCGTCAACATATTCCTCTGTATGGGACTGCTTAAATAATAATAAATAACGCCCTCTCTTATTGGTATTGGTAAATATCACAGTTTGTTGTGGAGGTGTTTTCAGGGGATAAGTCTAGTTGCTGCAGTTTGAGTCTGGTTTCACTCCGTGTGGTTTGTTGGTTGGTGTTACTCCGGGTGTTAGTGGTAATTCTTGTTTTTGTTGGGACAGGTTTTCAGTAAACTGTATCTCATCATCATCAAAGTACGTCCATACCTCTGATGTTTTGTCACCTTGCTTATTTGCAATAGCTTTTCTGACACTCGGCGAATAGCATGTTGTGTATGTGTATGTAGCTTATTGCATTATGTTCATACAGGACATGTGTACGAAAGGTAAAGCAGCTTTGTTTCTGTGATGTGATGGCTAAAGGTCTCTTTAACAGATAGTGGATGTTATCATTTTCTTATCGAGTAAATGTTTCATAGTCAAATTCAGATTTCAGGTTCTGTGGAATCTGGTTTCAAGTGGCTTTCCCTTCTGACTGTGATGATGTATGTTTGAAACCCATTTTCTAAAGTGTGCCATATTGGACTGTCCTATTTTGTGAACACCCACTCACCCTCTCCTTGACCTTGTTTCAGCTAAATCAGGTTTGTGGTGAGGGTTTAAATTAGTCCTGTTAAAATCAGTGATTTACAAAGTGGGGTCCTCCAGGGGCCCCTCCGGGGGCTCTAGGTATGTAATACCATTTTGTTCAATATTAAATAAATAAATACGTACATACTTAAACACATAAATGCTGCTATAAAATTAATACTAAATTAGGTAATATATATAAAAAATATGAAACTATAAGTTTATATTTACGCAATAAATGAATAAATAAAGCTTTATTTTGAAATTAAGATGGTTATTTATTGCAGAGGGCTTTTATTCTTTAATTCCACATTTATTTCTGTAGATTTATTTCAAATGCCAAGTTTATTTCCCAGCTCTTTTTATTTTCATTATTCATATGAAGGCATTTATTCATTTTTTTTTGAGTGAGTTATATATTTATATTTAATATCTTTCAACATTTATTACCTAAATGTCACTTTGGACTCTGGAAAATTTTTACTTTTCATATTTAACAGTGGGAAAAAAAAACAAACAAATTAATTTGCATCAATGAACAGAAAAAGATCCTGGAAATAATTTGGCTGTTACGTTCTTTCTGATTTTCTACCTGAGACAGTTGCTTGAAAGGTGGAACGTGGTCAGCACATCGGTTGTTATCAAGGATAAATGTCACACTTGCTGTACATACACAAACGCAGAGCTGCACAAGTCGTCACACACACCTCTGTTACTGTGCACGCCTGCATGATTTTTCTCCACTGTCACATCATATTTATATCAGATATAAGTTGTGTCATCACAAGAACCATCATCCTCCAAAACTTGAGCCCCTTGGAGATGAGTGTAAATGTCTGCGGAGGTTGTCTTGTTGTATGTGTTCATACAACGGGGACGTATTAGTCCATGGCAGATCGGTGCTCAGCTGTGTCCTTGCTGGAAGAAACAACCTGTCTGTGTCTATAAAGAGCTGCAGACAGATTCATCTCCACAACATCGAACAAGTGCAAAATAACAGCAATCAGTTCATACACACACAAGATGTTTGTTTTTTTCAAAGTAAGGCTGCAACTCATGATTATTTCCTTTATCAATTTATTTGATCACTATTTTTTTTTTTCATGTAATTAGTCTAATAATGTTGGAAAAAGGTTTTCAACATCCTGTTTTGTGCGGCCAACAGCAGTAAATGTGGAGATGCAAACTCAGAACAGCCTGCAATGTTATAAATGATTTTTTTCCCTCTGTAGCAGCCAGGGATGCCCTTATTGATTCATCTGTCAATTATTTTGGCTTCAGGTATTTAGTAAAAAAAAATTCGGTTGCTCTTTTTATCTGAAGAATAGTTCAAAAACCCAAAGATTCAGATTCTCATGATGTGGACTGCACCAATCAGCCATAACTTTAACTTGGTAAGGTCAGTACATACTGGCGATGAATCAAAATCGCACTATGGCCGAGTACAATATCCCAATCGCAGGATCTGCAGCTTTAATTTATTTATTAATTTATTTTTTTTGATGAAACACTTTGATGAAACCATTTTCCTGCTTCCAACACATTAACTTTGGGACAAATGTTCACTTGCTGCCTGATATATCCACCACTGACAGGAGCCACTGTCAGGAGATGATCAATGTTATTCACTTCACCTGGGGGAGGTCATAATGTTATGGCTGATTGATTGTTGTAGTGAATTTGAAGCATATGTTTGTGATTTCTCTGCCTGTTGCTGACTGATTGTGTTTCCATTTGAAACAGTGTCACAACCCCTATGTTTATTTGTGTGTGTGTGTGTTGAGCTCCACCCTGTGTGTGCACATTAATGACAGAGGACCTTTATGTATTTGCTTATTATGTGGTTTTCTACTACATAGTCATAGAGAGTCCTTGTTTCTGATTGGTTGGCACGTGGTCATTAAAGCCTTAAAGGGACAGTACAGACATTGTTAACCACAGGTCTAAATTAGTGGTCGATGACCGGTGGTCTCCTGACTTTGACTCGTGGTTTTTAGTTGATGCTGAACTCGGTACAAACGTGAGGCAGCGAATCGGAAACTGCTGAGCAACAGACAGGTCAGATGTTTGGTCAGAGTTATTTTTTGATCGACACTGATGAGCTGCTGGACATCTGTGTCTCTGTCTCTCTATCCCAGTCCGTCTGTCTGTCCTGGTTTATCTGTTTGTTTCTCTCTCTCTGTCTCTGTGTCCTGGTCTATCTGTCTCTCTCTCTCTTTGTCTGTATAAGTCTGTATAAACACCACAACACAAGTCAATTTTATTTGTATCGCGTCAAATCACAACAGAAATGATTTGGTCTACATAAATAAAAATGCTTGTCCCCGTATTGGTAAACGTGTAAATTACACTCTTGAGGCTTTAAGGCTGATTCTTGATCTTGGGATGTTTTCGTCACATGGTCCGACTTGTTGTTAAAGCTTTTAACTACACATCATGGCCTCAGCATGTGGAGTCACTCAGTCACCATGGAGATGGTTTAGTGGTCGTTTTTCTGTTCACGGACGGTCTTTGGTGCCAGATGTTCATGTCCTCTCTGAGCTTTCTGAGGCCATGAATTGATGCCTGGGTAATGACCTTTGTACAGAGAACAGATCTTACAGCATTGAGTGGTTTGTGGTTAGTCCCTCGAGTGGCGCTAGTTGTGCGTCGGAGGTTGGTTTGGGTTTTTTAGTATCTACCCATATTGCGTGTCTGTATTGTCATGTATTAACATTTAGCTCACTGTGATGATGTGGTAATCACATGGTATTTTTTATTAGTTTGTCATCAATGATTTATTCCAAGAAAAATCATAAATAAAAACAATAAAATATGTTGTTTAAATTGTGGATTTGCAGAACAGTGGAGCACATATTTTAGATTTTGCCATAGATTTTGAGTATTTTTTATTTTGATATGCGTGCATATTGTAATAAATCCTGACATTAGAGAAATTAGATTTAATATTTATATTATCATTTTGATTTTGGTTTCATCCGTGTTACTCAGCTCAGGGTGGAGGAGCTGACATTCGTCACAGCCTGAGAAATTCTGCTCAACTGTGTGCGAGGGGTTGAACTAGTGAGAGAAGAAGGGAAGTAACTACAAGCTTTTTAGTGCACACACACACACAGACACACACAGACACACACACACACACAGACACACACCCTGCTGAGTCATCAGGCTTTACTTAGGACGTATACTAACACACACACACACGCAGAGGTTGGCGTGCTCGTCTTAAGTGGGTTAAGATCCTATTTAGCAAGCTGTCAAACAGTCAGCAACTTTTCCCCAAAGATCCTCTGACACACACACACACACACGCAGCTGTTTACAGTGACGTCATTGTGTCAGTGCTCCTCTGTTGTGAAACTTTTAGGGCTTTTATTAAATTCGTCTAATCCACCATCTTTTCCTCCTCCCCTTTTTTCCTGCCATCTGCCCATCCAACACCTCCCTCCTCGACAGCTGCTCTCTCCATTTTATCCCTCCATCTGTTTTGACTTCCATTGCTGTTTTTCCTTCCTTCTCTCCATGAAGTTTTGCAGCTTTGCAGTGGACGTGTTTGTTCACCTTTGGTCCCTGATGGGTGGATATTAGGAAATATTAAAAAATGAACGTTTAATATATGTTACATGGGAAACACCTGATTTTACACGTTCACTTGCAATTCGTGTGTGTGGTCTTAGGTGGCACGTTGCTGCAGTGGTTAGCACTCATGACCTCACAGCAAAAAAGTTCTGGGTTCGAACCCCAGGCCTGTTCGCATGTTCTCCCTGTGCCTGTGTGGGTTCCCTCCGGGTTCTTCAGCTTCCTCCCACAGTCCAAAGACACATGTACCCTGCCTTCGCCCAGTGTCAGCTGTCCCTGCAAGGCGAAGCAGTATTGTCTCATTTTAAGGCCATTTAGAGGCAAAACTATAAAGCATTTCACTCATTTGAGCAGTTTTTTGAGGCCAGAGGAGGCTGATTAATTCAGTATTTAAAAGGTAAAAGTACCTCGTATTTCACTTACTTAATTATAATAAAAGGCCCAATGAGGTGAATAAATCCAGTGTTTTTCTTCTTTTTAGAGGCTTGGGGAGGTAAAAGTATTCAGTCTTGATCTTTGAAAGGACTTTCTAAAGCCTGTATTTCACTTTTGTAATGATTTGAGGCCTGAAGTGGTGAAAGTGTCAAGTATTTCACTTAAAAGGATTATTAGACCTGAAGAGGTGACTGGATCCAGTGGCAGAAATTAGAGAAAGAAAAACAGTCTTTTTGTCTTTATTCCCATAATCCTCTGGTGACCTCTGACATTCAATTAGAAACGAACATGACACAGAACGTTCTCCCCTTCTTCTCCTCTTCCTCTCCTCTCTCTCCTCTTCCTCTTCTCTCCTTTCCTCTCCTCTTTCTCTTCCTCCCCTGTCCTCTCTTCTTGTTTTCTCTCCTCTCAGTGTCAGACAGTACCACGCTCTGTGGCAGTGAGAGACACGTGCACAGATAAATTAAAACCAGTTGTTGCTAACGCACACATGCTAATCTGCGCTCACGCTGGTCCACGTCGTCAGGAAACCAGCTATTGTGCAGAGACATCACAGGGGAACTGACCTGTGTTGTTGACCAAAAACATGTCTCCATTACAGATGACGATGTCACTGCTTGACAGTAATCGTGATCTAAGCTTTAAGAAGAAATGGATTCATGCACGTTGATACTTTCATTTCTTCATTGACTTCACGTGGCTCAGTGTTTGTCGAAGGCAGTGGTTGAACAAACACAAACGGGCCGGTGCAGAAACGTTCCTGTGCTTGATTGTATCCTATTAACTGTAGATGTGTGTTGTTTCTTGTTTCTATGAATTTCTTTGTGCGACGTCAGCACACACGCTGTCGACTCTCTGTGTGGGCCCTGTGTGTTTGTGTTTCTAAAGAAGGCTCTGTGTGAGGCGTCAGACCTGCTCTCTATTGTACAAGTCGGGCATTTCCTGGTCAACAGGAGGAAGGGTGGTGGGTGGGGGCGTTTCATAGCTATACACAGGTATGTGTGTATGGGCTGTTTTTGAAAGGGGAAGAACACAGGAAAAACTGATGACTATTATAAGGAGGCTTGTAAATGCCTGATTTCCTTCATTTATATATTTATCAGATGGCTCTCATGAATATGAATTTCAATGTTTGTGTCTCAGGCTTCTTCGTAGCGTTATTACTAAGATGATTCTTTTCTGATCTCGTTTCCCTTCAATGATCTGTCCACTTTGTTAAAACCCAACAGCACTGATGTCCAGTGTGTCAGAGGGTTGAACTGCAGGTCGAAGGCACCTCATCATTTTAATTTTGTCAAACTGATCCACTGATAAATAACCAGAATAATTGAATTATAATATGGAATTGGGGCACTGCTCTGCCTTTATATAGCTCTTATTGACTTGGCCTTCATCAAGTATCGAGCTGGAAACTGACCTAATGAACCAGACTGTGGTCGACTAAAACCTCCAGCTGTGGATGTACGTAAATGTGTTGCTGAGGAGTGATGCAGTAACGCCCCCTAAGGGACGCATGTGGTACATGCACCTGTTCCACTTCTCCTCTGACTATTTCTTCTTCTTCCTCTTTTCACTTGCATTTAATTAGAAAGAAAACAAAATCACAGCATCACTGAAATTGCAGTAAACTTCATTTTGATTCTTCCTCCTTTTTTTTTTTTTTTTCTCCAGAACCAGTGAGTTAATTAGTTTCTCAGTAATTACTTTTTCTTGTGAGATGTTTTATCCACACCTGCATATCCTGATTTATGGCCTATTTTCCTCTAAATGGGACCATCATATAAAAAAAGAAGAATTGAAACTACAGACTAAAACCACAAACTCATTAGGAAAACGTTTACATTTCCTTGCAGTTGTGTGTGTCCTCAGTCCGAACAGGAAGACAAACGCAACTGACAGCAGAAAAGGGGTCAATCAGCTCTGATTGGCGGGTTGATTTGCAGGCAATAAATTATACCCACTCATTTAGGTTGAAAATTCTGTTATCAAGTGTTTTTTGCTGTGTGCGAGAGACAAGAAACGTGCCCTAAAATTAAACAAACCCAAAATAAAACCCAAAATCAGCATCTCAGAAGTGACCTTTGACTTCAGAGGGCACACCCCTTCTTACCCGTGGTCTTTCTTTCTTCCTGACCAGGTCGGTGTACGATGGTCAGGAGCATGGCCTGTTCATGGAGAAGCTGGACGTGCGAATCAGGAACCATGACAGAGAGATTGAGAAGATGTGCAACCATCACTTCCAGGGGTTCGTCGACTCCATCACCGAGCTGCTCAAAGTACGCGGGGAGGCTCAGAAGCTGAAGGTAAGGAGGGATGGTGAGGAGTGTGGGACGCTGAAAGACGAAATGAAAAGTGAGGAAATGGATGGATGAAAAGACGATCAAGCGTCCAAGGATTTGGAGAAATGTTTAGGCACATGTGCAGAGACTGAAGTAAACCTGGGGCGATGATGCCTGATCTTTTTTGTTTTACTCTCTCAGAGTCAGGTGACTGAGACCAACAGGCGCCTTCAGGATGATGGCAAAGAGGTGAGTCGACAGGTTCACAAATGTCCAGCCAAGATATAAGCTTCTGGAAATCTCTTAACTTCTCTCTTCACCTGCTTTCTGCTGATTTCAGCTCATCAGCTCGATGGAGGAGCTGAAACAGTGTCGGGTCCAACAGAGAAATATTGCCACTACCATAGACAAACTGACGCACTGCCTGCCAGGTAACACACAAGAGATCTTTATATTTAAGGTTTTAGACCAAATTATTTTCATGTTTATTTGACATGCTGGCAGTCCTGTTGTCAGTCACATTTTTTTTTTTTTTGTTTTGTTTTCACAAGTCCTGGAGATGTACAGCAGACTTCAGGAGCAGATGAGGGCCAAAAGGTACGTCACTGATTCGACCACCATCTTCTATCTGACTTAAAAAAAAAACCCAAAACAAAACAAAATTGATTATAAAACCCTCAGGTTTGTCAACACTGTTATCTGTAGATAAAAATGTTAATAAAATTTGATTTAATAATCAAATTACAACATAAAACACAAGTAGTTTACATAATGTCCTCTAATGGCCATCTTGGTTTTTTGAAACCATATTTGGAGGAGAAGGTGGAGCTAAGGCAGAGTGAGGGGTGGATCTGACCTGCTCTGTCCTCTAAAACTGAACATCATGTTGTATTGAAGGCTTGAAACTAGAGACTGAGACCATAAACTCATTAGGAAAATGTTTACTGAGCTAATAAATACAGTGCGAAATAGGGCAGTGGATACAACCAGTGGAGTCGCCCCCTGATGGTCTCTTCAGCATTGGCTTCACTTTTAAGACCCAGAGTCCAGGTCCACTTTTGTCTATGGTTCCAAAAAAAAAAAAATATATACATAAAAAATTAAAGCCTCTACTCTGGACCTCACACTCCTTGATAACAAGTAATGCAATGCTGGTTTAATTCTTTTCTGATATACAAAGCAGAGTATCACAGTGGCAGGAAGCAACTGGGTGAATGGGAAATGCAGTGAAATGTATGTATATGTGTATATATATCAAAATATATAGATAGATATAGATATAGATAGTCTGATGATTCTAAACTGAATTTAAAACAAACTTTAATGTACATTTGAATGTCACAAGTAAATGGTGCAGTTTGACTGTAACTTTCAGCCACTAGATGGAGCCAGAGCTCTAGGAACAGAAAGACACACCTTTCTCTCTCCCTCTCTCCTTCTCTGTGCCCTCGGCCTGACCTGCAGACAGGAGTCTGGTTGGTCATAAATTTGTCGTTTTGTTTGTGTGTTTTTCTCCTTCTCTCTATCCTGTGGCTGCTGCGCTCGCAGAGAGCAGCGAGAGGTCAGCCAGCAGCGATCGCTCCTCGAGAGAGAAAGTGTGTGTGTGAGATGCAGTGAGGTGTTTGAGGGATATTGTATCGCCACAGGTCCCTGAGCTGTATCTGAGTGTATTCATTTCTCTCTCAGTGTATATGCTTCTGCTTTTAGATGTGTTTATCTTTGTGTGTTTCTGCTTGTGTTCGGTCATGCATCAGACAGCCAGGACAATGTTTTATTGTTGTGCGTCTGAGCCAAGACTCTCCTGGAAAAGAGATTTTAATCTCAATGACTCTTTTCCTGGTTAAATAAAGGTTAAAAATATAAACTGCACACGTGTAATCTCTAAACATGTGTGTGTTAGGTACTACCCAGCGCTGCGGACGTTGGAACAGCTGGAGCAGACGTGTCTTCCCAGGGCGGGTCAGTACCGGTTCTGCTCCATCATGGCCGAAAACATCCCCAAGCTGAGGACACAGATCCGGGACACAGCCATGACCCAGCTGAGAGACTTCCTGGAGAGCATCCGCAAGCATTCGGACAAGATAGGAGAGACGGCCATCAAACAGGTACGCACAACAGTCAATATATGTCATATATGGCTTCAACTTCGCAATGAGATCAATGAATCAGAACAGAGTTCAAGTGTCACTCTGAATGCAGCTGCAGCTGTGGTTCAGGGGGAGCAGGTCGTCCGCTGATGGAAACATTTGTGGTTTGATCCCAGCTTCTCCAGGGCAGCATGTCCAAGTGTCCTTGGGCAAAATATTGACGCTGCAAGATCCCATCAGAGCTGAGTGATGTGATGGATTTTGCAGGTTGTTATAAAACCAGAGAGTCCAGCTGATTGCTGATGGGAATTCCAGTAGTTTTGCAAAAATAAAGTAAAACTATAAATCAAATTATGACTTGATGATGGAGCTGGATGAAAAGTCAGGGGATCACTAAGGTTCCCAGAGTTCATCCTGTCAACAACAGAAATATAATATAGTGGTTAGAGAGTCAATAGGATTCATTTTCAGGGAATCAGTCCAGGTATTGTTGATATAT
Organism: Rachycentron canadum; assembly: GCA_038496675.1. NCBI lineage: Eukaryota > Metazoa > Chordata > Actinopteri > Carangiformes > Rachycentridae > Rachycentron > Rachycentron canadum. The sequence continues at coordinate 2,331,344 of CM076670.1, read as the reverse complement.
TGGTTGTTAGCCAAACAGCTAACATTGCTAAAAATGACAACAACCAGGTAGAACAACCCCAGCTGGGCTCGTCCCACTGATGGCCAGATCTGGTCCCTGTCCCCCCCCACCCCCAAACACGTCCCCGTTCTCACCAATAACCAACAGAAATACAAACACCACACATAGACACACTGTCACACTCTCTTCCTGGTGTGTTAATGGGGTTAATCATGATATTACAACAACAAAAATAGGTTACACACATCCCTGTTGTGTGAGACCACCTGCCTCAATCTAAAACACTACCTGTGTCCACTCTGTTGTGTGTGTGTGTGTGTGTGTGTGTGTGTGTGTGTGTGTGTGTTGATAAGACATGCACAGTCTATCTACCCTCATACTACAATAGTTTTTTGTTCGCCGTCATTTCTTTCTCTTTCTGTCTGTTAATCAGAAGCAGCCTCCGTGTGTTTGTGTGTGTGTGTACATGTGTGTTTCTTGCTCTGTGGTTCCACTGCCAGTAAACAAGCATGTAGGCGCTGCAGGAGACGCCGTGGCTTGTCAGCAAATGCACACACACACACACACACACACACATGCAGAGACCCTGCTTTTCAGCACTTACCTCATTGTCTTTTTTTTTTTTTTTGTTCTGTTTTCCAAGGCCAAGGAAGTTATATATGAGTGTCTGTTTGTGTGTTTTTTGTGTTCTCTTGGGTTTCCATAGCTCAAAGTGAGGCCTCCTTGTTTATTTGTGTGCCTCCATTATTTAGGGGAATGTTGTTCCGTGGAATTGCAGGAGGAAGGGGAGGGATGGGAATGAGGAAGGAGCGGTTGATGACAGACACATGGGTGGATGGAGACTCGGAGAAAAGTGACTGCACGGTTGTTTGCGTACTGAAGTATAATCACAACATGTTGTAGACTTTGATATTCAGTAAATGCTGAATCAACTTTAAGGTTTTTCATCAGGTCTTAATGACAGCTGAGCATCAGCCTACTTGAGTTTACACATCTTGTAATGTCTAAATCCAGCAGGATAAAGAGCCGGCACAAAGCTCACCTCATCTCCATCTGGTTTCGTGAACATTGTAATGACTTCAGTGACTCAGCAACCTCTACAGCCACCAGCAACTTAGAAGACGTTAATGTACAGTCAACCCGGATTATGTGAGGCTATCAAGGGAACGTGGACCAGAATGTCTAAAATATATTTCTACTAACTTGTTGAGGCTGTTCCTACTCAGGACTAGAGATGTGTGTTGAGTGTGGAGGGCAGTTATACTTAGTGTGGATATAAATCTGAAATGAATGGACAATGCTCTTAAATCCTCAATGAGCAACACAAAGACTAGTCTATTAGTTGAAATGTTTGGTAGTTGTTTCCTCTCAGCTGTGAGGATTTGCCACTTTTTTTTTTCTATTTTAGGTGAATATATTTAAATTTTAGAGAGTTGGTCGCACAAAGCAAGCAATTTAAATATGTCACTTTGGCTTCAGGATACTTTACTGATGAATCAATGATCAATCCATTTGCCCAGAAAATAAACAGCAGGTTAATTGATAATGAAAATGATTGTTAGTTGCAGCCGTAGTTATTGTTAAAAAAGAATGAAATGGCTTGTGGTTTTCAGCAGATTCAGTCAGAAATGTTGGACTTGGCCCATGTGTGAAGCTGGATGAGCCCGTATTTAGTCTCAGGGACAACTGTTTGTGTTTTTGGTTATTCAGGCAACCAGACCTTCAAACCTCAGATATGCCAAAAGATATGATCCAACCTTTTGTGGAGGTCATTAACAAACCTGTTTCAACTAACTTGTATAAGCTTCTTTAACAAATCATTTGACTTTAGATGGTAGAAAAGAGCCCAAATTGTTCACGCTTTAGGAAAAACCCGCACCAATGAATCTTGGGTTTATGTATTCTTTTGTCCTCTAGATGTCACTAGAGGATCAGCTCTTTCTCTGATCTGGTCTGGTTGACCGGCTTTAAAGGTCCTGTTTTAAGTAGAGAAACATAACCAGTGCAGGTCAAAGGGGTCACTGATTTGATGAAAGAGACGTGAGCAGGTTTTGGAGCAAAGTTCTTTGTAAACATTAAATGAGTGAATACCTTCTGGAACAATGATCCCATCCCTGCTTGTTGCATCTGTGATCATGAGGATATGTTGTTTTTTTTTTTTTTTTGTTTTTTTTTCACCAATTTGTCTCCTGTGTGTGGGTTTGAAGCATTAGTTTCACCATAAACAGGAAACATGATGAAACGTGGAGGAATCTGTCTCCTGATGACCCTCTTAAAGCAGCATGAGCCATGTCCATGTGTCACTCTATATCCACACATTGAAAACCCTTCCACAACCCTCCCCCCTCAGGTGGGGGGTCCTCGGCCTGCAATTTGAGAATCACTAGTGTAGAAAATCCACTTGCAGTCACTGAAAAAACTAACCGCTAACTCCTCTAACCACTAATTACGAGGGAGATTATGGAAACCCCAGTGGTCCAGCAGTCCTGATACTGATACTGGGATTATGTTGTTGTACCCAATGTTTGGGCTGAGTGTTCGCACTCAGTCGGAAACCTTGTGTGTGTGTGCGTGTGCGTGTGTGTGGATGAAGAAGTTCTTCTTTCCCTCCTTTAGCTTTGTCCCCCCTTCACCCTTTTCTTTTTCTGTCTCTCCATCTCCTTCTCTCTCAGACACTGTGTCTCTCTGGTGTGCTCTGTTCCAAATTAGCTCTAACTCTCTGTACCCAGCCGTTGTTACAGCTCCCTCCACCAAGGATGTGAAAATAAATAGATCTGGGGAAAGAGGAGGAGGAGGGGATGGAGGGAGGAGATGGAGGAGAGCAAAAGGCTTACAATGGAGCTATTGTCTGCTGCCACATGCCCATAGTAGAAGAAGAAGAAGAGGAGGAGGAGGAAGAGGGATAGGGAGGAAGATGGGTAAAGAAGAGGAAGAAGAAAGTGATGAGGAGGAACAAGACGATGGACCAAGAAGGTAGAGCACGTGAGTGGATGGAAGAGGAGAAGGAAAATAAAATGGAAAAGGGTGAGGGGGAGGAAGACAATGGAAGTAAAGGAGTAAGGATAGGGAGGTAAAGATGATGATCAATGGAAAAGGGAGAGAGAAAAGAAGATGAAGAAATGATGATGAAGAGGTGATGATGAAGGAGACAATAGAAAGGAGCAGGTGTGTCGATGAAGAGGGGGTAATACAAGGTGTTAACAAAAGAACTGAACCTGCCTCAACCTTTGACTAATTAACACAAGTCCTGATCTCAACATAAAGAGGGAGAAGAAAAGTTTATAACAGGGTTAAACTCTTTCTAACTGAGGATATTGAAGATGGAGGAGAGACAAGAAGTTGTCTAAGTTAGACAACATGACACATAGATGTCATTTGTTAGAACTGTGTTGAAAATTACTTAAAAAACAAACAAACAAAAAAATCATTGTAAGACGTGACCATAGTCTGGTCAAACTTTGGTTTAAGTTGAAATGACTTCAGCAGACGTTCATTATCGTGTCACAACAACAAACACAAAGTCTGACATGTGCATCTCCCTTCGTGGACTTCGTTGCTCTTTAAAGCTCCCGCCATGGTTTCTTTGTCACCTGGAGGTAACGATATTTTGTTTTGAGTCTTAAACGACTGATGCCTTAGGATTTAAAAAAAAAAAAAAAAGAAGAAGATGAGGTGGATAGACACATGGCAAGATGCAGTGGAAGGATAAAAAAAGAATTTTTAATCAGAATTTCTTCTTTCTTTAATGACTCCTGTCATTTGTCATTTCCCTCTTTTTCTGTACCTCTGTCACCCCACCCCCTTCCCTCTCCTTCAAGATGTCCGTCTGTCTTTCCACTCTTTCCATCTCCTCATCTTTCCAGCTACCTCCCTTCCTCCTTCCTTCTCTTGCTCCCCTCTTTTTTTTTTTTTTTTTTTTTTTTCCCCTGTTTCTTTTATTAACGCTCAGCAAAGGATGAGTTCAGAGCTTCTGCTGTGTATGTGGTAGTACACGTACACACACTCGCACACACTAATGGGAAACAGATTGCTGGGCCTGTGAAGTGGAAGAAGATTGATTACCTGTATCTAGTTACTGAACACACACATACGTGCGCGTGCAGCTCGGGTGGCGGAGGGCACACGCTGGGTCGGTGTATTGAACCATCACAGGGAAAACGAAAATAGACTGTTATGGGTCACTCTGCGTGTGTGTGTGTGTCTGTTGTCTGCCGAATAATGCTCCACAGTTCACTGCCATCGGACACCATTATTTCTGGCTGGCGGTCATTCTGCCAAAAAGTGATATACAGTAGGGATGTCCCAGTCAGGTTTTTTTTTTTTTTTTTTTGCCCCTGGTCCTGATCCGAGTCATTTAATATGGACTAAATAGATTTTTATTTTTACTACATAATACAGCTGTGCAGTGTATTTTAAGTACAGTTCAGACAGGTCCCATATTTTATGTTTTTCCTGTGTTTTATTTGAAGCGTTGATATCCATAAGAAGATATATTTGTGCCTTTAAGAGCCAAAAACCATCTCGGTGTAGTTTTATATCTCCTCTCTCAGGTTTTTCTCTGGAGCTCTAGTAAAAACAGGTCAGTCAGCCAATCAGGAGAGAGGATCTGAGCCCCTCTTCTGATTGTTTAAGTGATCCAGCAAAAATATAGCAGATTTCAGGTAAAAGACTCAGAGAAACCAAATCCTTCAAGGTTGGATGGTGGGTCCAGGTGGGCTGGGCTTGGGGGCGTGGCTGAGGGCAGTGACTGCTTTGTTGTGACATCACAAAGTTCAAGAGGTCCAGACGGCTGGTTTTAAGGCTCAGTTTCTGAACACATTGAGCTCTACCTTTAGACTGTATGGACCTTTGGTTTTCTTCATTTAGAGAAAATGATGGGAAGCTCAATTTAATTGAACAATTATTGTTCTTTTATCTATTGATAGATTAAAAATTTATAAGACAATTAATGAACTAGTGACAGACTCTCAACATATTATGACCCTGTAAAACTTTTAAAACCTTTAAGGAAGAAACAAAAACAACATTTTTGCTGTTGAATCCTATTTCTCTTTACTTTATAATCAAAGAAGACATTGACATCTACCTTAGACTATATGGAGCCTTCATTACCAATGCAAACACCACATGTACCTTTGTACTTGGACCAAAGCAATATGTTCAGTACTTGCTTTACTACAAATTAAATTAACCAAAATGAGCTAACCTTCTATGTGTTTTAGCCTTAACACAAACCATCTGTTCAAGACACTGACTAGATTTAAAAAGTCCAATATTTTGCCTGATTTCTTTTATTGAGATCAGGAAACATCTGGTTAATGAAAAATTAAATAAGACAAAAAACTCTCAGTAGTTGAGAGTTTTGAGTTTTAGATGCTACAGTTTGTGCCAAAACTAGAAGAGAACTGGGGTTTTGTATCCAGCCTCACTCTGCCAACCTGTCTTCACCAATATCACCATGAGTCAGTCTGGCCGACACATAACTCCCTGTACAACTAAAGCTTGTTGTTTTTACACTTTCTCGAGCTGCTGATATGCAGATTTTGTTTCCTTTTGACACAGCCGGGCGACTTGTCCCCCACTGTTTCCAGCCCTCATGCTAATCTTTATATTCAAACTGGGTTTATATTCAACAGACAGATGTTAGAGGGATGTCTCTCACTCTCAAACTATTCCATGAAGAAAATCTTATCCATATTTCTGCTTTTCGTCAGTGGTTTCCTGCACTGTAGTTCACATGTTTGTAGTTTTTTATGTAGTGTCTGTCAGTTTTGACCTGATGTGACAGCACAAATTGTTAGCTGCGTTGGTTTCTTCAGGTCTTGTCATTTAGTGCATTGTTTTTAAATCAGTGGCTCGCTGGTTTGAAATTGACTTTCTGCCGTCCTTACTATTGTACGTAAAGACTTGCGTGTTTCCCAGGAAGTTCTTCAAAGCTTCAAACTCTTGCAGTCGTGACCTCCCCACAGCAAACAGTCTGTTTAAACCACTTGTCAACAAACAGTTTGCTGGAGCTTTGCTCTTTCACTTGCAATTTTTGTCATTTTGCACGCTCGCGCCGCAGATACACGAAGCAGAGAAGCCACACAGCACATATTTACCTCAGGGCTGACTTGTGGTGTCACCACAGTGTAATGTTGGATCATTTTGAAAATAATTTGAGTCATTTTGCAGTAAATTGATGACGCCGTGGTGCAGAATCTGGTCCTTATCCTCAGCTGTTTGTTCTCACTTCCTGGAGGCATCATCTTTTCATTTCTCTCTGCTCCTGCGCTTTTCTCATGTTTGCCGTTGCTCTTCCTCATTTGATGGTATCAAATTTTAATTATTAAAGGTCCCAGGACGATTTGTAGTATAAAAAGTCTCAGCATTGTGTTACACCCTCACCTTGACTCCTGGTCCTGTCCTGCACTTTGACTGTGACTACTATTGACTAATACTTTCAGTCCTGACAAATCTACTCCATCTCCTCATAAACTCACCTTGAAGTAACCACTGACAGGGATGTGATGTGTATGTCAGAAACCTCTTTGTGAAACAATCAACACCTGTTTGAGCAGCCATGAAACATCAGGGCGCCGCTGCCTGCCACACAAACAGACGCTCTTTGGAGAAAATTCCCTGAGCAAATTTGCATCTCTTTCCCATTACACTGTGCTGATTACGATACAGTGCCACCGCATCTCCGTGACGCCACAAATCACAAGTAGAAAACCAAGTGGAACGCTGTCAGAAAACAGTTTTGTCAAGAATCAGAAGCGAAATGAAGTTTGACGGAGGCTCTTTCTCTGCCCACTTCTCTTTTCCCATGTCTTTTTTTTTTGTTTTTTTTGTTTTCCTCTCCTCTGCTGTCCCTCTTTTCTTATGGGATTTTGTGAGGATGACGCACATTCCCGCACTTGAGCTTCAAGTGCCCTGGGCAGGGAGGTGTGGGTGCCACCTCTGAGGAGGAGCACCACAAAAGACAGGGTTATAAAGGTTCCCATTTGCAACAGAACTTGGTATTGTGCAAAAGCTAAGAGTACAGTACGGCAGTGGAGGCCTCAAGGCACATGAAGGACGGTAAAGAGCCACATTCACCCGACAAGAGGAACTATCTGACGTCGGCGCTGACGCCCATGTGACGCGCGGCGGCCGTGGCGTACTGTAGGAGTGACGCTTCCCTGTGTCACTTGCTCCTTGTCCTTGTCTCATGTATGTCTTTCATGGCTCAGTTATGTTAATGTGTCTGAGGGAAAGAAAACGTCCGTTTACCATGCAGAGAAAAAACAAAACAAAACAAGGCTCTTCTGGTTGTTGGAGGTTGGTGCCGTTTCCTTTTTGTATGAGGTTTCTCATCGGTGACTCTCAGCAATTTGCCTCTTCTTGCTATTTTGAAGAGCCGAGAATTGTGGGAATATTTTTAGAGATTGTTTGTTACCTACTTTCCTCAAAAGAGTGGGCACAGCTTGGCGATGTCTGCCCCCACCACCCCTCACTTGCTTCCTCCTCACCTTCTATGCACAGGAATGAGACTTTCCACTGATTTTGTTTGTACTTATTGTCTTATATGACTCATTAGTCTTCTATGTGTGTGTGTGTGTGTGTGGGCATTAGATCAAAGATGGCATTGTGTTCCCCCAGCATCACTGATATTGTGTTCTTCCGGGTTTGTTCATATCCACCCTCGTTTAACAACACCAGTTTTTCTCATTACCGTTGTCATTAGCGACTGAAATCGAGGCGCTCGGCGTCTCTGACGTATTTATTGACGTCCTCATCGACAGATTTAAGCGCACGAGGTAGGCTACGTGCCGGCGCCAGCGAGCCAAGGAAACAGAAGCTTTCACATAGATTTTTTTTTTTTTTTTTGAGGTTGGATTTGGGTGTGGATGGTAAGATGCACTGAGAGGGATTCCCCGCCATTACACAGTTTTTCCCAGAGAAATATGTTTGGCCGAGCTGTGAGGGAAACTTAATGTGATGAGTGAAAGGCGTTTTATTAATACAGACAGGAAACGGCCACATTCGTGTTGTCGACTGCAAAATAGAAAATACGGACATATTATTATTATTATTATTATTATTATTATTATTGTCATAATGGCGTGGGGAAAGTAATAAAAAAGTAAAGTAATATGCAGTTCAAACAATACACAAAAGATTCAGAGACAGTCTCGGGCGTCTAGACATAAAACGTGACTGTTTTCATTTTGTTTTGGATACGAGCCTCCATTAATTTCTAACCAAAACTTCCTGTCTGTCTGATTATCTTTATTTTTAGTATTCCTGAGCCGATGCTGCCACAGGGGGGAGAAAAAAAAAATCCTTTCCCATGATACTCGTCAAATAGCGACATAGACAGGACACAGTTTGTATCAGATATTACACAGCACTTTGCATTGTCCTGTGGAAAATCTTTCCATTTCCTTCTGTCTTTGCCCCGCCTGTTTGATGTCCCTCTATTCTGGGAAACATCACTGATAGGATCATTGCTAGTTTACCCAAATGTGTGCCACATATGAATAGATATCAGTCTATTCATATATAATATAAGACTCATATCTGATAATCATGTTCCGTTGTCAGTTTATAAACTCATCTCAATGCTACTCGGAATATAGATCAAAGATGGAGGTTGTTCTCTGCTTTCAAGTCCTCGACACTAATTTTATGTGCTTTGTTTTTGGTTTCATTGACTCTTCATCCTTCCTGTTCTTCCCTTCCTGTCCTGCTCTTTTCCCTTAGGTGTATTCTTAGGCTCTTTGGTAAATCACTTTTATAGGCCGCTTCCAAGGGTATTTTCAAGGGACAAGGAGTGGCAGGCCTTACTCAAAAGGTCTTAACCACTGACCTCATCCATGTGTAGATGAAATTTCAAAGATTTTCTCAAAACTGTCTCAAAAAACAGGAATCGGGTAAATGTGAGGAATTATTACTCAACTTCCTGCAAAGATTAATGCACTAAGAGTAATGACAGATGAGTCTGTGAGTGTTTGGTCACTGATGTCCTTATATTTCTGTCTCTCTCCCTTCATAAATATATGTATCCCATATCAACACCACTACAAGGGATTAGCTGTGGAGGAAGTTCCTCTTCCTCTGTATTTTTCCCAGTAATCTGCTCTAACGGTTGAATTTGTGTTTCTTGTGTTTTGCTTCAGGCCCAGCTACAGCGCTCACTGGATAGCTCCGTCTCCACACAGCCGAGGGCCCTGATTGGCCGACGTGGCAGAAAGGAGGCAGCGGCGGCGGCAGGGATGGCGGGTACGGATACCGACGGACAGGGTGGCAGTCCAGTATCTGAACAGGACTCTGGGATTCTGGATGTGGAGGATGAAGAGGAGGATGATGAAGTGAGGAAAACCACCACCACACACTCGCACACAAACATGAAAATACTGAACGCTTACATCAAGTAAAATCCAGTTGCATCAAACACAAAATGGTGGATTTATCTCCCTATCCCAGTATCTCAGTCCACTGGTCCCCCCCATCATTTCCTCTCCTGTCCCATCTCTGGACCTGACACAGTTGCTGCCAGTGTCCCAGTTGTCACTTGGTCAGAAAGCATCTTTCCCATGTCGAATAAAGGGATCTTTGTGCGACCATTTCTGTAACATGAAATCGACAGTACGACATATATACCCACTTCACGATGTGACTCATGTGCCATTGTGCTTGTCTCTCTAGCGTTTCGTGGTACTTTTAATGTGAACCACAGAGTGCAACACAATGAAAGTCTTCCTGGAGACTTACCCACGCCTTTAAACTCCCTCTCTATCACTCCAACTCTGACTGTGGGCGCTGGGAACGACCATAACCACTTGGTTGCCCATGTGGTTGCACAGCACATCTTAAAAACTAGTTTTGTAAAACCACAAACCAGCCCTGACTCTGTTTACTCAACCTTTGGTGGACAGAACCTTGTTGGGGTGATCTACTTTGAAGCCTGATAATCTCATGTGACCTCAGCTTCACTTCCTTCCTGTCGCTTTTTCTCTATTGTTTGTCTACTTTTAGTCACTTTGCTTTAATCTCCTATGTGTCCCTTCTTGCCTTTGGCTTGTCTTTGCTGTTCTAAGAAACCCTCCCCTTTTCTTTTGAATTTTTCAATTTCCTTTCCTTTCCATAGAATTCTCCCCTGTTAAACGTTGCGTTCTTCTGTCCAGTAGTCAGATGTCACTGCAGTCGTCTCAGGTAAGGTTTGGAAAGTTTGTGGTGGATGATGCAATGGTGAAGATTCATCCACAGCAGCACGTAGTCCACGTAAACCAGCTGAGCAGTCTCATAAGTTACTAAACGTAAACAGACAAACCTGTAATTAGTAACTCGATTGTCTTGCTCAAGGGCTCTTTGACAGGTCATAACACATAACACTTTCTGTTGCAAGGGACTGTCAATTCATTGGCTCTTTAAATTTCAAAGGAAGTTCTTTGCTTTAGTTCACGTGAACCATCAACTTGTGAACTGTCATGAGTTTGAAACTTTGATTGTCTCCATCTTTTTTTTTTTTTTCTCCCCAAAATCAAAAGAAACCATATTTGGAGGAGAGGTTGGAGCTGAGAAGGAGTGAGGGGTGGATCTGACCTGCTCTGACCTGATTGTCTGTCAATCATGGGGTAGACATTGTATTGAAGACTTGAAACTAGAGACTGAGACCATAAACTCATTAGGAAAACATTTACTGAGCTAATAAATCAAGGGAGAAGTAGGGACATTGTCCCATAGACTTAAAGACTTCTTCAATCTGACCAGTAGAGTTGCCCCCTGATGGTCATTCGATGGAATACAGGTTTAGGACACTTGAGTCAGTTTTGCAGACCCAGAGTCTATGTCCACTTTTATAGACAGTCTGTGGGTTTAAGTGGTCACCTAACGTATTATCCATCAAATTATCTTGCAGGATTAGCGTGAATCTAAAGAAGAGGAGGCTGTTTGAGTTCATCACTAACACGTTCACAGATTCCACAGCAGATGAACTCGTAGAAATGACATTGAACTTTTGGACTCGTCCCTCGCGGGATCAAAGTTCTTTTTTTTGCAGCCCATGTTGTTCCCACTCAAGGAAAAGCAAAGTACAATGAAGCAGAAGAGAATAGAGCTGAACTTGTCACCCCCGCGCTGCCATTCTGTTTTAAGGTCCCTGTCGTCCCTTTGGCTTATTTACGTCCTGTAACCTTAAGTCAACCTTCTTCACGGGAAGACCTTGGCTCGAACAAAGGCCTGACCCCTGCGGTCGGCAGGGTTACGACCCCGTTGGCGCCGATGGCAGCGGGCAGTGCCAACCACCGACGTCCCGTCTACTCACGCCATCCTGCCCCTGCCACGTCTTCCTCCTTCTTCCCCTTCCCTTCATTTTACAGTCATCCCCCTGTGTCTCTGCATCCTATTTTTCTTTGCCCCCTTTGTTCTCCTCCACCCTACCACCTCCCTATACTTTTTACTTTCCTGTTCTTCTCTTATCTTTGTTGTCTTCACCCGTTTTACAGTTTCAGGTCTCTCTATCTTTACTTCTTTCATGTTCTCCACTCTTTTCCCTTCTCTGTCTTGCTCCTCTGTTTCTTCTTGATCCTTTTTTGCCGTCACTCATCCTCCAACCTTTGATCTAAACTTTAAACCCTGGTTACATCTCGTCTCTCTCTCTCTCTGTCTTTCCACCCCTCAATTTCTAAGTTTTCTCCTCGTGCTCTTTTCTGTCTCCATCCCTCCTCTCCCTCCACCTCTGTCTTTGAATGGTACGACTCTTTGTTTGCTCTCATTGTTTCTGAGACTTTGTGTGTGCGGTTACATCAAAGTTGGCATTGTGTTGCACTTCCAATGATTTTTACAGAAAGCAAACTTTCCAGAGGGCAAGAGGGCACATGGTTTCTTGCTTTGTATTTATGTGTGTGTCTGTGTGTCTGTGTGTGTGTGTGTGTGTGTGTGTGTGTGTGTGTGTGTGTGTGTGTGTGTGTGTGTTAAAATTGGTAAATTGCCACTGTGTTGTTCTCCGGAAGACAGAGGATGTGGGTAAGGAGGAAGGAATGGAATGAGGGATGGTTAGACGGAGATATACAGGAGATGGAAAGAAAAAGAAAAAGGGGTATGAACGGCTGGTGAAGCTGTCAAAAGACAGAAAAATTAAGTGCTTTGCAATGTTTTATTCCCCGCTCTCTCTCTCTCTTTCTCTGTATGTGTCTCTGTCACTTACAGCTCACTGGGCATTTTGTAAGATTTTATGATGTTTATAAAACAGTTATTGTCAAAGTGTTCAGATGTTTCTCTTGTCTCCCAACCACATCTGTCTAAAGCCAGTTCAGTTCTAACTACTTTATGTTTAACTACATAAAAATATATAATAATATAATACTATATAATGCATGAAATGAAACAAGTAGCTACTGATAACAGTAGTAAAACCTAAGTCATAGAAGGAATGAAGGAGAAATCAGTATAAATAAAGCATCTCTGTTCTTATTCCAGTCTTCCACTTCTTCTAAAAGGGAAGAAAAGACTCAACTCGGGTCATTTTTGGGGCATTTTTCAATATTTCAAAGACTAAAAATGAAACATTTTTCATATTTTGGGGAACAGACTTTAGTCACTTGTATGTTGTACATGTATGCTGCCACAGCAAGCAAAAGAAAAGTATGGATAAAGGTGATAATAAAGCAAATGGGTTGTATAAGAGGAATAATTAACAGATTATCTTTTTGCCCTTCCTTTATGAGCTGTACATCCAGGCTGATCATATAAATGCTTGTCTTCAGGTCCCTGGAGCTCAGGACTTGGTGGATTTCTCTCCAGTTTACCGTTGTCTGCACATCTACACTGTGCTGGTGAGTTTTGTTCCCTCCATTGTTTCTTCGCCTTTCCCCTCTGTGCTGTTTGATCCCTCTCATGAGCTCTGATCATCTGATCACACGTCCCTCCCTCTAATATCTCTGCTCCGACCACGTGCGGGCGGTTCCTCATACTGTGAAGCGCATATCACCTATTAACTTTGTTGTAATCAATCAAAAACACATCAGTCCAGAAAACCTTGGATTTCTGATCAGCGGTCCTCGGTTCAATTCCCGGCCGGTTGGAGTATTTCCGGCATATCTTCCCCCCTCTCTCGATCCCATTTCCCGTCTCTCTACACTTGTTCAAAACAGCTCAGCCAATGGAAGTGTCTCATGAAGTGGACTAATTTAATTTTTATTATTATTAGACTATATTGGATTATTTCACACCTGAATTTCCCCTAAGGGATAAATAAAGTATCTGTCTACCTACCTAACCACTCGTCTCTTTCCCACTACCTACCCATCTGTCATCTATTCATGTAAACTGTCTGTTGGCGAAAACTATAATTGTGATATCACTGTGTCATTTTCTGGACACGGTTGCTAGGTAAAGTAAACAGTTTGTTTTTTGGCGAGTGAGTTTTCCAGCTGACAAACTAAAAATCCAGTGGTGCCATAAAACAGTGTTGCTCAATTCATTTGCAACATCACTCGCAATCGCTTGAAACAGCCAGAGATATTGGAGCGGTGGTTACCGTGGAAACTTCATAACCTTTGATGGTTTATTGGAAAAAAAAAACAAAACAAAAAAAAACGTCATCGTATCGCGCAGGGAGAATTACCAGCCGCGTGTACGGAGCAGTATATGATGCTGTAAGATGAGGCCTCCGGCTCGAGCCTGGCTTCACTCCAGCCAGGCTGGTGTGTGTGTGTGTGTGTGTGTGTGTGTGTGTGTGTGTGTGTGTGTGTGNGTGTGTGTGTGTGTGTGTGTGTGTGTGTGTGTGTGTGTGTGTGTGTGTGTGTGTGTGTGTGTGTGTGTGTGTGTGTTTTAGTGTGTGAGAAAGGGAGAGAATTTGTGCGTGTATCATCTCAGAAAGAGCGAAAGCGACATGGGTGGAGGTGTTGACTGGACCGTGACTGGGTTAGTTGCACATTCGGGGTCCCTGTGTGTGTGTGTGTGTGTGTGTGTGTGTGTGTGTGTGTGTGTGTGTGTGTGTGTCTGGAGACCTGCAGGGGTTGTGACCGGGCCAACACAGCCAGAGGGTTGGCTGTTTCTGTTTGTGTGTGTGTGTCTGGGGGCTCTCTGGCAGGGGGGGCAGGAAGTGCATGAACTTTGACAGGAAAGAGAAAGTGAACGGGCAAGAGAGCGATGGAGGGAGGGAGCCAAAAGGGAGATGGAGGTTAGAGAAAGGGTAACGGGGGCGAGATGATGGAGCGAGTTGAAGGGAGGGAGTAGGGAAAAGAGAGCAAGGTTTAATGATAGAGGAGAAACAAAGAGGGATGACGAAGGAGGAGGAGACGGGTTAAAAAAAGGTTGAGATGTGTCTCTTTTTTTTGATATTGTTTGATAAATCAAGTCAACTTGATTTATACAACTCAAAACCACAAATCACAAAATAGTGTCATGGTCTCTGTGCATAAAAACATCCTCCAGTCACTGAAGGGAAAACCAGACAAATCACAAAAACAAACATTGTTTTCAAACCTTGTTCGTCCCCCATCACAGGCTGTATGTACATAAAGAGTGATTTTTATTATGTCCTTCCTGGACAGTTTTTGACACGTCATTCTGTTTTATTTTGTTAAACCAGTCTCTTTAGATGCATCTTTAAGAAGAGACACTTGCCCAACAGGTGACGCACATCACTGATTTACAACAGTACAAAATCTGAGAGATACAAGTACACAACTGAGTCACAGAAACCTTCGAAAGTTTTGTCTCCTTAAATTACAGTGATGAGTTGTTCTTTCAAAATAAAAGATAAAAAGGTAAACGTCATCTGATAGCTGTGTATACAGGATATCAGTATCATCTCAAACTGACTTAACTAGAGAAAAGTAAATATAGTGGAGGGTCTGGATTTTACCACCGATACGCGATCAAAGAAGTAAACAAAACGTGAGGCTTGACAAAAACTGAGTGTTGTCCAAGACAGTAGATGGTTTTTAAAGCTGCAGTCTAACCAGAGGTCAGAGGTCAGAGGTAACCATGGTCAGGACTTCGTCATCGTTGAATACATGTGGCTACAGGAAGTGACTACTTGAACTGAAGTGGAGAGAAGGGGAGACCAAGTAAAGAACAAGTGGTGGTGATGAGAATAGAAGAGAGAGAGGAGGGAGGATAAAGGTCAGCAGAGGTGTAAAGGAAGGAGAGAAAAGAAAGTGAACCAGCTGCAGAGGTTAAAGGGGGTAAAAACAGGAAGACGAGGGTGGAAATACAACACAGGGAGGCAGAGATTAGAGAGAGATGGGGTAACAACAAGGGTGGGAGAGAGAGAGAGGGGAAGAAGTATAAAGGATGAGAGATGGAGGACAAGGTAGAGGAGGAGGTGTTGTGTCTCAGCAAAACCTTCCTCTGTCGTTCGCTGCAACAGTTTATTTAAACATTGTTCTTTTTGGATTAGAAGGTGGAGAATGGAAAAGGACACACACACACACACACACACACACACACACACACACACACACACACACATACACATATATACACTCACACATTCACAGTATGGCTGAAGCTGTTTTATCCATTAAAGCAGTGCTGCAGCTGTTTGAATGACAGGCCATTGGGCAGAGAAGTGGATTTACCATTAGAAAAGAAAACCAGAATGTCCAGCACAGTTTGCTGTACTGGGGCAGGTGGGGGTGAAAGGGGTGGGATGCGGGAGTGGGGGGTGGCTGGAAAAATCACACACTGACACAGTCTGATTTTTAAATGTCGAGAATGACTTGTACTTGCTCTGGCTGGAGCATGTAACAGCTTCATTTATTTTTCTAGTAAACCTGGATGTGGAATCCCATTTGCAATCAAGACCTCCGCCCCCCTCCTCTTTTCTCCTCCTCCATCCATTCTCTCTGCCTCCATCTCTCCTGCTCTTTTCCATGTTTAAAGTCCACGATTTTCCAGCCATAGTCGAGCGGCGTCAGGGCCTCGAACAATACCCCTTTGTTACACTCGCACACGTATTACACGCTGATGTGTGGAGTTATTATGAGTGGTAAACACAGGCCAGGGAGCCCGGCACACTGAGCTGAGGAGAGGTGCAGGGACTGGTCAGACTGGGAGTTCTGTGCACCACCAGTACAGGATAACTGGAAAGCACTGGGTGGCCTTGAGTCCTCGTCCCACAAGCATTTAAAATGTGGGCGTTTTGCAGCTACATGAGTTCATTGTAATGGAGTTGCTGTCATTTGTGGTTTTTGCAAATTGACAGACAACAAACCATGTTGCAGCTTTATGGTCTATAGTGAGCATCATGTTGTATTGAAGAAGACATAAACTCATTAGGAAAATGTTTACTGAGCTAAAAAATCAAGGGAGGAGTGGGGGCATTTTCCCATAGACTTCAATACGGTCTTCTTTTTACAAGCAGTCTCCCCCTGATGGTCATTAGATATAATGAGGGTTTAAGTGCACACACACCTCCGACAACAGTCAAGAGAATAGAACAGAAGCTCGGGGCTGTGATCACTGACACGATAGCAGCGAGGTCGCCAGCCGAAAACATTTCACAAACGCAGCCAGATGTGGCACTTTCTGATGCTTTTAGTCTGTTTTTTCTTTAGATACTTTTACCTTTTTACTTTTCTTTCCTTGTTTCATCATTTCCAGGCCATTGTATGATCCCTCCTTTTCTCTTTCTTGTCTCTTGTCCTTTGATCAAATTTAATGGTTGATAAGACACAAAAAAGCAACAGGAATTATGGCGAGTTGTCCTCCTTCATGCCTGTCTTCTGTCCTTATGCCATCACTCCTTTCTTTCTTTGATTCTCTTTGAACTCCATGTTTTTTTTTTTTTTGTCTTAGTTTTTTTTTTTTTTTTTTTTATTAACACTTAGTCTTTATCTTGCTCTCTATTCATATCACTTTGCCTCCAATGTTTTTGTGGTGCTGCAGAGGACACACACACACACACACACACACACAGTCCCTTGTTTCACCTCTGTGACACACTCTCTGGGAGAGCAAGCTCTGTATGATGGAGAGTTCACGGCCGTCTGATGAGGCTCATGTGTTGAATACACATTGTTGAGCTGAGGGTCGAACTGGGAATTAAAGAATTAAAGAACAGTGTTTTGTCACCTCACAACATCAAACTAAATGTATTTCCAAAACACCATCTACAGCTCCACCACTGAGATTCATATTTTTACCATCCACTTTATTGTTCTGTTTGCAACTTTGTGATGTGTTTTCAATAGACATTGTTCAGCCAAGAGTACAATTCAAAAAATTAGAGACTATAGTTCAACTTCAACAGAAAACTCCCCCTAGATCTTTATTTTTAACACTGAACTTTGTGGGTTTTTTTTTTTTTTGTTTCCCCTCTTAGTTTTCGTTGCTTGTATCTATGGAAATTTGTGAAAGATTCCAAGACACCAATCGACACCAAAGTGTTCACGAAGAAAGATAAAAATAAAGTTTAAAAAAAAAGGTATTGAGTAGCTAAATAACAGTGAAGGCTATGGCATTACATTATTTATATATATATATAATATATAATATAATTTATATATATAATTTTATTTTAAAAAATTGAATTTTTTTTTTGGTTTTGTTTATGGGGGTATTTACCATCCAGGAAGTGTCAGAGCAAATGATGACATTATGGAAGCACAATTTTAGATTTTATACCAATTTCAAATGGTAGCTAATTGTATTATCCACATGTTAATGAATAAGAACAGAATGTTTTTAAAATAGGTCTCAGCGTTTTTATTTTAAAGTGCTAGATGTTATTATTATTATTTTCTATTATTATTTATTTTGGTTAAAAACTTGACACACAGTCAAATTAGAGACTAAACTATATAAACTGAGTACAAGTGACTGAACTGTACTGTTAATTTCAGGTTTTTTTCGTAATACGAAGGTTTAAGTGGCACAAAGACACATTTAGATGAATGTTTCTGTTTTTTTTTTCTGTTTCTTCTATCTCACTACCACCAGTCGTAATGAGAGCAGGTGGTGGTCACTACAGATGTGAACATGTCATCAGCAGAGCCCCGGGGTCAACACTGTAGGGGTGGGTGTGGGGGTGGGTGGTCTGGACCGATATGGTGACGTGCCCTCTTACATACCGACCAGTCCTGGACTCTTATCTCTGAGCTCACTCAGGATGGTGGGTCCTGGTCTGGACCTTAGATAGGACAAGTCTCTCTCTCTCACACACACATACAGCAGAAAGAGAGAGAGATAAGAGAGAGAGAGCTTCTGTGTAATGGAAAGAAAAAGATACGAAGTTTAGAAAGCTGTTTCTGTGAGCCTGTGTGTGGGTTTTTATTTTTGATGTCTCACTGGTGACGCCAACCAAAACTGAACAGGAATCAGATTTAGTTTTCAAAGACCCACACTCTCTCTCCCTCTCTCATGTTTCATGACCTTATCTCAACTTTTCTCATCGCATCAGTGGTTGTAACCTTTGGTTTTATACCTCATTAAAATCAGTAACAGCCAGAAACAGTTGGCTGCGTTGATGAAGTGCAGCTTCATAATGAAATTATAATCCTGACATCTGAATGTGTTACATGGAAATATGGGAAGTCCTACGAGGTCACCAGATCACCAGTTCACTAGGTAATAAGTGGTTTCAATTTTGTTTTCTAATGTAAGTTGCGTGAATGGGGACAATGATCAGGACAATACCTGTTACCATAAAACAGTGATGTATTATGGTGTTCATATAGCTAATCTGAGCTTCCTCTAAATATAAAGGTAGATGTTAAAGGTCCATACAGTCTAAAGGTAGATGTTAAAGGTCCATACGGTCTAAAGGTAGACCTCAATGTGGTCTTTGATTATAAAGCAGGTCCAGATTCTATATTAACACAGTGAAAGTATCAAAGGTCTCAGTCCACAGAGAAATGCTCACAGCCTGTATTCAGACACTGAGCCTTAAAACCAGTCGTCAGGACTTCTGGGACTTTGTGATGTCACAACAAAGTCCCTGTGCTCAGCCCAGCCCACCAACCATCCATCCTTACAGGATTTGGTTTCTGTGTTTTACTTCAAATCTGCTATATTTTTATTGGAACATACAGAAAACAGTCAGCCAATCAGATAAGAGCCTCAGATTCTCTCTTCCGATTGGCTGACTGACCTCTCGTTACTGGAGCTCAAATGAGATGTAAAACTACACTGAAATGGTTTTTGGTTCTGAAAACCAGATACATATCCCCTTATGGATATCAACACTTCAAAATAAAACTCAGGGATACGTTAAAATATGGGGTTCTTTAAATAAATTAATGTAAAATATCAATTCACAACTGTTCAGTCACTGTTTCAGAATTTTTTTTAATGATACCAAGTTAGAATAAAAGTTTCTGCAGCTATAATTCCCACTGGGTTTAAATTCTGTGCCCAGTAGCACCAGCACTGTCCCTCCAGCCGCCCTGACCTCCAGTTTGTGTTTTAGGGTTTGCGTGATGTGTTTGAGAACTACTACAGAAAACAGAGGAGGAAACAGGCTCGGCTCGTACTGCAGCCCCACTCTAACATGGTATGACCCTGCACCCTCACCATGTGTGTGTCTGCACTTTTATAACCACACACTCCTAACTCCACTTACTGTTCCCTTCCTTTGCACACACACACTCCTTAATCCATGCTAACTAGTGTTGTTATTAGGAATTGGTGAACAAATTGAAGTAACGTGTTTCCTGATGTAATTTTAATTCTGGTTGAATTGAATTTTAATCATTTTGTCCTGTGAATTGATCATATTAGGTAAGTTAACAAGTATTTGGTGCTGATTGTTTTTTTTTTATCTTTTTACACTTTTCTGCTACCATTGCACTGTTTCTCCTTCCTTCCCTCCCTCCCTTCCTTCCTTTCCTTCCCAATCTTTGTTTTGCCTTTTCTTCTTTTACATCTCTAGCATGAAACCTTGGAGGGATACAGGCGCTACTTCAATCAGATTGTCGGGTAAGTTGCTCATCCGTCTCTCCCTCCATCAATTCATCTGTACTTCACCTTGTTTTTGATTTTCAGTTGATATGAGTTTCTTTTTGCTCATCTGAAGAAATTAAAACATAAATACCTTATAAAAGGTATCATTTCCATCCACCCCTTTATATTCTTCTGTCATTTGTCCATTGCCCATCCACCTTTCCCTGACTCATCATCCAATTTAACTGTCCATCCATCCCTCTGTCCATCCACCCACCCATTGTAAACAGTCTGTGTAACTTGGCCGAAGAACCAGTGAGAGATGGTGAGAAAGAGAAGCTTCAAGCAAAAGCAAACATTCAGCGTCTACCGACACCTCATTTCATTTCATTTGACTGACGTCTGACCATTTGACATCTTTTCATCTTTTTTTTTTTTATCCCTCTCTTCCCACACTCACCCCCCCAACCCTTTTACTTTTCCTCTCATCCATCGCTCCATCCAACTCCTCTCCATTGTATTCGCATTCTCTCTCCTCTCACACACAGTGGTGACGATTGATAGAGTGTGTGTGATGGTGGTTGGCTTATTGCTGTTATTCATTGTGTCTGTCTGGCTGCAGTAGACGCTTCTATAAACACTGCTAAGGCTGGACAGTAACGCACACAAAGACAAACACACACCCTCAGGTCTGTTATTCCCATCTGACGTGTTGGAAAGTGCCATCCCATGTCTCTCATCAGTTGCTGTTTGTTCCACTCTTTACTCAGTCGTCCACCCAATCACCCTTTCATCTGCACTCTTTGGATAAGAGTAGCTCAGTATCTTATATTCTCTGTGACAACAAGACAGGATATTGATAAAGTCGCATTGTGCATCTTATTTTGATTTCTACATCTGTTTGTACAGGTTGGTCTGGTTTCTGTGTTGGTTTAGTAATAGACAACATTAAAGCTCAGGATATTACATGTTGCATTTAAAAGTTTGAACAGACGAAAACTGAGAAGGAGAAAATGGAAAATTTCTGGAAAATAAACTGTTAATATTGACAATTTTGCCCAGAAAATGGTGTCAGAAAATGAACAGTTCAAATCAAATTTTCTAGGGAAAATATTAATTCTGGTCTGGTTCCATCTTCTCAAATATGAGGATTTGATGTTTTATGTCAGTGTAATTTGACTGTTGTAGACAGTCAAATTACAAGTAGTAATTTAAAGATGAAGTGTGGTAAAGAGGGAGCTGAGCCGGAAGGCAAAGCCCTAATCTTTGTTCCAGCCCTCACCCATGGCCGTGAACTCTGGTACTGACAGAAAGAATGAGATTGTGGATCCAAGTAGCTGAAAAGGGTTTCGTTCGTAGGGTGGAAGCGCTGAGCCTCAAAGATGGGTTGACAAGCTCGAAGTAGGGTCATTGGCCCTTCACATCGTAACAAGTCAGATGAGATGAGGAAGGTTAGGATGCCTCCTCTTCCTCTGAGGAGACCCTGAGGTTAGAGTTAGAACTTGCTGGAGGGATTACACATCCCACCTGGCCTGGGAACAGCCTCAGGGTCCCCCAGAAGATGGGGAAGGGTCTCAGGAATATCCTGCTTAGTCTCCTGCCACCACAACCTAATCCCAGATGAAGGGAAAAAATGGATGGATGAACGGGTCTTTGGTTCTGGAATAATGACATGGGAACTTTCTTTTTTTTCCTATTGGCAAATTTATTGATTAAACAAGTCATTGAGCAAATGATCAAAACTATGTTTAAAATCAATTCTGTAATCAAACACAGTGGCAGACCAACATCCACCCAGAATTATAATCCCATTTTCTTGCTTGAATTTTGAGGAAAAGGGCCAATGGTATTGTTCTTATACAGCAAATTAAACTTCCTGAGTTTCTCGCACAAACGCAAAAGTGAAAGAGATCAATCGAAAATCCCCTTCCAACATATTTATACTCTTCTGTAATGACAAAGAGGGGACTAACCATGCACAGCTGGACCACAAATTCACCCACAGTGTGGCTTATTGTGGTTTGGCGAGGCTCGGTGGTAGTGGTTTGAGTGAGACATGTTGTCAGAGGACAAAAACCAAAGTAACTCTGCAGGCGTTTCGATCCATTTCACACAGGCGTCATTTCAAGAAAGCGGTACCACTTATGATTGACGAGCGCGGCCCATTGCTGAGACATCAACAGCTTTTACACCTAATTCAGTGAATGCGCCATTTGCAGGGCTGTCGTTGGTACTTGTAAATGATTTTCAAACTGAATAAACATGATGGCTTTTCTGGAAAAGTTGTCAGAAGTCAGTGAAACTCTCCACTGAAATATGAGGCTGGAAAGAGCCTGTGCAGTTGCACAATTATGCCTCATTTGATATTGATGGTTTAAATAGATGGTCGCAAGGTTCACAGGTTTTATGAGGTGGTGCGTCATCACCGAAACTGTCCTTAACGTTTACTGATGCAGCTGCTGGACATTTGAAGTCGGCAGATATTTTCCAGACACAAAAAAATAATTTATTCATTAATTCACCTAGATTGAGCTGAAGAGAAAAACAACAACAGGTGCATCTTGTAGGAGCTACGAGGTTTCTTTGTTTTCTTGTGGACAGTTAGACGAGATGATGGATACAATTCTCATATCTGTCCTTTTTTAAATATGAAGTTACAGCCAGGTTACTGTTAGCTTAGCTTAGCATAACGACTGTGAACAGGAAGTCAGCCTGATTCTGTTTAAAGGTAACAAATCCACCTTAAGTTCCCTAATAAACATGTTAGATCTCATTGTTTTACAGGATGTTTTAACTGTTGCCTGGCTCTAGCTTTATATTTAATTTAATTTAATATTTTATGGGGGTGGTATCAATTTTCTCATCTAAATCCGGGCAAGAAAGTGAATGTGTAAACCCCACAATCAATCTTTCAAGCCAATTAGATCTTTGAACTTTCATTTCCTCCGCCCAGGTTCTTTGTTGTGGAGGATCACGTTCTTCACACCACACAGGGTTTGGTCAACAGGGCGTACGTGGAGGAGCTTTGGGAGTTGGCGCTGTCCAAAATTGTCGCCGCCCTGAGGACACACTCGGTGAGAGAAATTTAACACTTTGATACCTTTTTGTACAAATACACGATGAACTCTCAGCCGTGACGCCAACTCTCTCTACCTCTCGTCTGTTTGCTCAGTCCTACTGCGATGACCCTGACCTGGTGCTGGATCTAAAGAACCTTATTGTCCTTTTCGCTGACACACTACAGGTACGTCTGTGCAATTAATTGTGCAGCTTTGCACCGTGAAGGAAGGAAACCGTTGCCATCCTTGCAGGCCTGGTCGTCGTCCCGCTGTATGACATGATTAGCTCGAGCTTTCTTTCCTCCCATTTTGATGTCTTTGTTCTTTTTGTTCAGGTATCTCGGCTCCTGCCAAGTGAGCTATGTAACCCAAGAGGCCCATGAAACTTGTTTGCAGTTATGAAAATGAACAGATGCCAATCTCTACAGAAAAACTTGACATATTCATTTGACCTTTTTAGAAATAGAAGTTCAGATATTCACTCTCCACCTGCACAGATTGAGTGTGACGGATGAGTGGATGGAGGGATGAAGGCGTGGATGGAGGGGATGTGGGAGAAAGACCGGATAGGAGGTGAGGGAGGGGGAAGTGATGAATGGATGATGCGATGCCCAAAAGTCATTCAGGTGAAGTGATGAGGTGCCACTGAACGGCTGAATCCACCCTCTTTGACAGAGCACCAGACCAGTTTCAATTCTTCTTTCAGACTCATAAATGTAGCTTTAAGACCACACAACATCTGAGGTGTCTTGATCAGTGTTAAGATATGGATGGAAGGTTTCCCACCCACATATTTTGCGGTCTTACAAAGACGTCCTGAAGTGAAGCAGAATGATTCATTTGTGAGGAAATGGAATTTTTGCAGATTGCAGAATACAAGGTTGACTAATATCCAAATTATGTTGGGTATTTTGTAATGATGGCTCATAAATGTCAAATTTCCAGACTTTTTGCAGTGCACGAATTAGATTCTTGACCCTTGACACCTTGTTTGTCGTTGGAGTCAGTCGGACACTGACTGCTCGCTCTGATTGGCTCTCCTGCAGGGTTATGGATTCCCGGTGTCGCAGCTCTTTGACATGTTGCTGGAGATGAGGGAGCAGTACGGAGAGATCCTGCTCAAGAGGTGGAACCTCACCTTCAGGTACCGATCACCCGAGGGAGATCGTTGCATCTTGAGGCGACATCAGGGCGATAATTCTGTTTTTCTGTCGCTGAGGATGTGTTTCTGACCTGCCCCCTTTCTAATCTTAAGGTCATGAGGGCGCAACAAGTTTGTGTGATGAATAAACACACACGCACACGCATGTACACACCAGTCTTGGTTTGTGGGAAATGTCCTGGTTTTGAAGTTTTACGACCAGCCAGAGAGGAAGTGTTTTAAAGCAAACGTCCGGAACATTCCCTGCCCGACAGAATGGGTAGTACCCTTACAAGACTGTGTGTGTGTGTGTGTGTGTTTGTTTGTCTGTGTGTGTTTGTGAGAGTGTGTGTGTGTTTTTAGGCTTACATGCCATTGTTTCACCATCGCTTTTGTCGAATGACACCAGTGGGACTTGCAGCGGCGAGAATGGACAAACAAACACTCTCACTCCCTCTCTCCTTCCCCTCTCTCTCTCTCTCTCTCTCTCTCTCTCTCTCTCTCTCTCTCTCTCTCTCTCTCTCTCT
>CM076670.1:2288953-2301791 GCA_038496675.1 Rachycentron canadum | reverse complement strand
CACACACACACACACACACACACACATAATTTTTGTCCACTCTGCACTTCTGCTGCTCCAGGAATTTTCCCCCCCTGTTCTGAATCGTCGGAACGTTTTTAGGATTCCTTCACTTTTTTGGAAACGAAGTGAGTTTGGAATTCCAGCTCTTGCTCTCCCTCAGGCAGCACAGTGTGTCTGTTTGTGTGTGTGTGTGTGTGTGTGTGTTGGTGTGTGTGTGTGTGCGCACACGCTTAGGTTGGATTCCAGGCACACAATTTACTGATTTGGTTGGAATGTGTTTGTTACCCACAGGGCTCTGGAACAAAACACACAAAAGACACACACACACAAAAGACACACACACACTAAGATACACACAAAACACAGATTCCTCTTCATCATCTCTCAGTGGGAGAAGGCGATCTCTTACGTTTCCGCTGATTATCTCTCTCTGCATGAAGTGTGTTTGACCTCCGCTGACCTTTTGTGCGTGTATATGTGTGTTATACTATAAAATGGGTTTTGTGTATTTTACAACTCTCTGAAATGTATCCTGACTGATTTTGATGGTGTGTTTGTCCCCCTCCTGTGTGGACACACACAGGCCCTAGTTCAGCTTTTTGTGCAGGTTGAACCAGTTATGAAACAGCAGGTGATGCTTCGCCAGCGGCACAAGCTGCCATGAAAAACCTCACTAGACCCCAAAATGTGCAGAAATTTCTTCCCTGAACATCACCCACATTTCAAACATAACAAAACTGATAGTATGTCGGAGATTTGTATAAGTGGGTCTGAATATCTGCCATCAAACAATTGTTTTAACAGGAAATCTGAGCTCATTTCAGACCCAACAACCTGCAGGCCGTATTCATGCATTGTTGGCTGTATAGAGATGGCAATTATACAGCTATTTAAAGACTGTTGAGGACTGGAGTAAATATATATGGTGTGTGTGTAAATATATATATATATACACACACACATACATACATACTCACATAAATAAGTCCTGATTTTAGGAACCAAAAACCGTCTCAGTGTAGTAACAACAGGTCAGGACATGGGGGAGTGTTTGAGGGCGTTGTCTGCTTTGTTGTGACATCACAAAGTTCCAGAAGTCCTGACAGCTGGTTTTAAGGCTCAGTGTCTGAATACAGGCTGTGAGCATTTCTCTGTGACTGAGACCTTTGATAATTTCACTGTATTGATATAGAACCTAGACCTGCTTTCTAATCAAAGACCACATGGAAATCTCATTTTATATAACACAGGACCTTTAAGACGATGTTAGACTTCTAATGAGCCTGACAGCTAATAACGCGCTGATGTGCTCATTTGAATTGGCTGATGGTTAAACTTTTTCCTAATGGAGAGATTCGCAGACAGAGAAATTCACTTAAACTGTTTGTTCTGGCTTTCAGACGCAGCAGTTCTCTGCAAGGAATGGAAGAAATTGCTTCTGCACAGTCACTGATTCTCTGTCCTTGTGTGTGTGTGTGTGTCCTCAGTTCCACGGAGGTCGACGATATGATCCGCAAGTCGACAAATCTGTTGTTGACCAGAACCCTCAGCCACTGTCTGCAGTACGCCATTAAAAAGAAGAATGTCGGGCTGGCAGAGGTAGTGTGTGTGTGTGCTTATGTGTCCAGTGTGTAAAGAACCCAGTCTGATGCTTGTAATAATCTCAGAGGGAACAAGCTAATGTTGTTTACACAACTTCGGTGTAACTCGCACTCACATTTCCAGCTTGTTTAGCGTCACAGAAACAAACATTTCCTCTTATCAACCTGTTGTTGTTGTTGTTGGTGATTTTCACCCTCCACTGTTTGTTTCCATGACAGATGATGCACCTAGAGACCAAACATTCATGGCCAAGAACAGGATGTAATGAAAAGAAAAAGGCTTGTTGTGTCTGCGTCGTTTCTTAAACAAGTTCATCTAATAATCAGAAACGATGCTGGACTAATGAGCAGTGTATGGAGACAGACGTTCAAATGGAGGCTTATGATACAAATACTGCGTTTTAATGGATTGATTATTATAGAAATAATCAATCCATTAAAGTGGTTGAGTGTGTTAATATAGCCTTTCCAAGTCAGATCAAATGAATTAAACACAGACTCCTGACCTATTATATTCAAATTATAATTTATATATTCATATTAGTTGTTGTTATTATTCAAATTAGAAACAAAAAGATACAAATGTTGATGTGAAATATTCCTGAAGCTGCTCACATCCTCCGTTTGTTGGATGTTTCCACTCAGTTGGTGCAGGTGATCATTAACACCACCCACCTGGAGCAGAGCTGCCACTTCCTGGAGGAGTTTATCTCAAACATCACCAATGTTCCTCCCGACACCGTAAACGCCACCAAGCTGTACGGGACCTCCACCTTTAAGGTAAACACAGACGCACCCTTCTTCTGTTTCCTTCCTCCCTTCCTCTCCCTTTCTACTGTCATGACTACGTCTTATTTTTTTTCCTCTGTTCTTTAAAACAAAAAACTTGATTTAGTCCCAGCGTGTGACACAAATACACAACCCCTATTGGCTCCGTCCTCCCTGACCTTTGTCTGGTGTCTGTCCTCCTGCAGGACGCTCGTCACGCAGCGGAGGCGGAGATCTACACCAGCCTGAACGCCAAGATCGACCAGTTCCTGCAGCTGGCTGATTACGATTGGCTGGCAGCGGTGCAGGGAGGCGGGACTCTGACTGCCAGCGACTACCTGATCGACCTGATCGCTTTTCTGAAGAGCACCTTCAGTGTCTTCACCAACCTGCCTGTTAGTACACACACACATACACACACTGTAGCTGATGCAGTTTTATTTATTATTTTATTTTTTGTTAAAGTGAAATGCAGAAATGACCTTTCCTGCTGAAATCATGACTCAAAGTCATAACGGCTGCCAAAATTATGGCAATTTATTTTTTTGTTCACTCCTACTATCAATGACTCAATATAGTTAACCCTTGAAGACCTGAGGCTCTTTCTAAAACCTCAGCACTGTTTTAAAACAGCCTCTTCACACCCAAAAGCCTCTGACACAGCTCAAAACATGGAATTTTTATTTTTATTGGAACTTTTATTGGAAATCACTGGTTTCCCCTGGTTATTGGATATAGTAGAAAATCACCACAACACTTGCATTTTCAGTTCACTTTTTTGCCAACCTGACATGAATTTTGGCAAAACACAATATATCAGAGTCATGCCTTAAAAGCATGAATCCACAACTAATCAAAAAACCAAACTTGAAATAACTTAAAAATATAAAACATCAGATTGTTTATTGGCCTTGTGATCGCAGACCTCAGCTCTTACACATTATCTCAAACAGCCAGATATCAGTCGACTATTTAGTCGGTCTGTCACGAATCTGTACATTAATATGAGTTTGCGCCCTGGCGGCTCATCATTGAGGCTTAGTCCCACCCACAGTGGTCCAGGTACAAGTTCAACCTGAGGCCTTGTACTTCAGGTCATCTCCTCTCTTTCCTGTCTCTCGTTTGTTGTGTTTTTTAAAATAAAGTCAGAAAATGCCAGAAAAAATAACTTTAAAAAAAACCAAAAATAAATAAATAAATATGATTTGTGTTTTCAAAAATGTTGCACTATTCCTTTAAACTATGGTATAATGATGTCATCAAAGTAGTGTATTAACCATAAATATAAATAGTGGCGATAAATTGACGATTTGTCTTAATCTCACTTCCATATGAACCGGCAGCTCCACGGGATATGAACCTGGATCATTAGTGTCCGTGGACACAACTACATCTTCAGCGCGAACGTGTGTGTGTGTGTGTGTGTGTGTGTGTGTTATATAAGCTCACTCAACTGTCTCTCTGTATGTTAGCATGAGACATCACAGGGCAGGACAATCTGCTTTACTTCGTTAGAGTATCAGCTTGTTACGGGTTAGATCGTTAACGTGGGGCCCGTTAAGCTCATTAAAGGGTGAGCTGGTCAGGTCAGCAGCACCAGATTATACAGCAGCTCAGGCTATTGACTCTACAGCCCGACTGCAGTGACATGATACACGCCACCAGGATCTTGTATTGTACCGTTAACAGTACAGAGTCAATACTGGGTCCCAACTCAGGGGCCACGTCTGCAGAGGCTGCATTTGAAGACCAACGCATCACAGTCACGTCCCATTTCAAAGGCTCCTTCGTAAGCGGCTGTTCTCCTTTTCCTGGGAAATCCAGCGGGTGGATCGTTTGCAGCCCAACCTATCCCAAGATTCATTGCGCGCTGGGCGTATAAATAAGATGGCAGCAAAAAACCAAGGGCCTTAAATCTCTGTAAACCAATTTCTTTTCGGCATGAAAGGGCCACACCTTCGTAGACCGCGTCCTCCAAAGCATGTCGCCTCTGAATTAGGGCACAGTTTCTATATAACATCACTCATCTTCATCACTTCCTGTTGTAACAGCTGCTCCAATTGATTCGTTTTGTAGTTCTTAATTCCATTTACCACCCAAAACTTTATGTGGTTTTAATGATCATGTGACTATCATGTTGTTTCAAAAAGCCATTTTGCTTGAAGTGAAGAAGTGAAAGTGACGTTAAGACGGACAATAGTTGAAGTGTAGTTTCCCACAGATGTATTAAGCAGTGAAGGGGACGCAGCCTGAGGTCACGCATGTTTGTCTCACTGTGAATTTGTCCCTCATTATTTATTTATCGTGTAATTTTACACTCATTTCTTGTTCGATACACGTGGACAGTTTTCATTCAAAAAACACTGGAAACACAAACACACACAAGCTTTGAGATGATTTGGTCGTAGCGGGTCACAAGGCCATAAGGCCACACACGCAGTGGTTGAGCTAAGTGTTTTCCAGCACTTCTAAGAGGCTTTTCCTTACACCCCCACGAGCCCCGGACATGACCCCGTCACACACGCACACACTTAAACACACACTTGCGCAGTGTGGGGCCTCCTAAGTAGATCAGATGCTATGGATGTAAAAAGCTGGGTGGCATGACCCTCGGAAACAGAGGTGATCATATAAAAGAGTAGAGTTACTCAGAAATGAATTAGATACTATTGAAGCAAGTAGACGGGAGACGATGGACACAAGAATAAGAAATTAGTTCTGCTACTGTTAGCACTGTTGCTACTACTGCTAGTTCTACTACCGCCTGTAGTCATTTAACATTACTAGAGCTAGTCATCAAACCCTCCTCTCACCATAACACCATTCAGGGCTGCTGGTACCTCGGCTCCTGTAAAACCGTAGATAAAAGAGACAAAATTTAAACTGCTGATAAAGACAGCAGGCGCCAAAAGCTGCAGTTCCTCCAATGGCCACTAGAGTCTGGCTCCAACAGTGAGTCAGTCCCCATAGACAAACTTTACAGCAGAAATAAACATCTGGTACTAAAACGGTTTTGGTCTCTGTTGCTAGTTTCCTCCCTCATGACGACTATATGGGGGTGAATTTTTATATAACTCATCCATTAAAATTTTATTAAGACTTAAAGCTTTATATGAGATTTGTATATGTATGCGTGCACCAAAGTCTCGGCCACTCCTCTTTGCCTATATTTGATTTAGCCGGGAGTTAGGGGCCAAATCTGGCACTGCCATGATGGCAACGGTGAAGCAGCTCTCTCTGAGCTTCAAAACCGCTCTTGAGAAACCTGTGGGTGACGTCCATCTTTATTAGTCTGTGGTCAAATCACACCCTGAGAAGCTAAGAAATCAAGAATCCAGGAATAAGTGATTTATTTTTGTTCATAACTTTAAAAAAAAAAAAAAAAAAATCTGAAAGGTTATGCAACTATCAATAAGCACACTGAGAAGCAGCTCTGACCTGTCACTGATATTAATGGAACGAAGGCCTCGCTGTGACGCAGCAGCATTCTCGCAAAGATCTGGCACGTTCTCCGCGTGTGCGTGTGGTTGTTTTAGCAGCTTTGAATGTAACCAGTTGGAAGCAGACGTGCACTGAGGAAACTCGGCAGGCTCACATTTCTTCGACAGCTTTAGAGGAGGGTACGCAGACACGTTCACCTTCCCAGTTCTCACTATACAGAGGAATAGGCTGCCCTGTCCAAGAGCTAATAATACCACTCAGAGGTCAGCGCGACACGGCTAAATGCTCATAATCGAATTGAGCTCAAATTTAAAGATGGAAAGCAGTAAGGCATGAAAGGGTCTCAGGAGGGAAAATAATCATATGAAAATTAGAAAGAATTTTTTGGACGTGTAGTGCTCCAGTTTTATGACTTATAAGCTCCCTGATCGTTTTTTCTGAAGTACGCTGAAAAGGTTTGGCGGCAGCTCCTCCACGCCGCTTCAGCCCGTCGCCACACAAAGCCAGATTAGCAGCATCTCAAAGGGCCTGTGTGCAATAAATACTGAGGTGGAACAAGCTGCCAATGTCCTCTCAGCAGTTTGATTGAGGAGCTTTATTTCCTTGCAGTTGTCCCCCCCACCCAATCAACAACACACCACTTTCAATGCTTTGCTAAATTTCCCGGTTTATGTTTCTTGCCGTAGGGAAGGCCAATAGAGCACGCCACCTTACCGGTGAGTATATGGGTTGTTGTGGCAACGGAGTGATGTTTACCAACCCCCGACTGACCCTGTTAACCCCCCCCCACCCCCACCCCACCCCACATACACACCTGATAGTTGACCAACCAGCATGCGAGATGAAAAGGAAGTGGTGCACGTTTTTTGCCTGATTTGTGTTCGTGTGCTCAAATCTCTGTCCCAACCAGGGGGGGAAATCGTACCCGGCCACCTGCCAGCGCTAACCCGATTCTGTTTGCATTGAAGCTAATGTACCAGAAACTTTGGCAGGTCCCAACATCATTTGGAGGTCCTGCTCCACTCAAAAACTTTATTTACTCTGTAAAATAGTTGATATTTAAGCCTTTATACTTGATGGCATCATCAAAAAATTTATAATGAAACAAGAAAGCCGAAGAAAAAAACTCCTTCCACTGGACAAAAAAAAAAAAAAAAAGAAATTTCCAACCCTGGTGTCTGTCAGATCAAATGTGGTCATAAGTCCTTGAAGTGAAGCTGCTTGCACTGGCTCTTTGTGTGTGTCAAGGTTACAATCAAAGAGAAAACATTCACAAAAATGCACCCAGACCCAAAGTCCAGACTTCATTTTTGTGGTGTTTCTTGAGTGACATGAACAAATACCTGCTCTTAGGCAACAATCTGTGATCGTTCCACGAGACTAAATCTGGAGCGTCTCCCTTTACGGTGATTTGGACGTTGACTGTGGGAACTGAAGTCCCAAACACATAAGTAGATTCCCATTTTCAGCTGTTTTCCAGGCCATGAATCAGGATAAGCACCTGTAACCCTTCAGATTCACCCAGGGTGAGTACTCTGTCACTCTCATATTCCCTGCCACAGATTTAGTCGAAGAGCTCTGGGGTGTTGCACATCAGTATCATTGTTTTTTTTTTTGTTTCAATTTTTAATAGCAGTGATCCCACCTCTTGACTTTTGGCTGCCCTGCCGGCTGTTCATTTGACTGACAGGTTTCTGGATGGACAGAGAGCATATTATACACCGTGTCGAATCCCTTCCAGGAGCTGTGAATCACTGCGTTATGGCATTGTGTAGCGCGCGCTCACTGTGCTGTTGTGTTACTAACACGGCCCTGCTTCCAGCATTATGAGGCTGAAGTCGAATTCAGCCGAGATCACTTCAACACAGTCTTTGTCTGTGACGGCTGAGATCCCCATCGATCTGTTATTACGCTGAAAACCTTCGCACGTGAGGTTCTGCTTGTTCTAACAAATTTGTCGAGAGTCTTTTGAGTCTTTTTATTTCAAGTTCCAGATTAAAATGAGCACAAACATGATCTCATACCAGCCTCAGATGTGAAAATATCGCTTGCAGAATATGTTAAGTCGAACCCTCGTTGTGTTTATTTGATGGTATAAAGAACATTCTCTGCCTCGGTCAGATCACCGCAGCATTTGTAAATAACTTGTCATTGTTGATGGCGAACGCTGGTGCAGCTAACTGGACAGGACTTAAACGGCGTGTTTGACCACACAGACAGATGTGTTTGACTATTGGACCACATCTGTTTTTGACCACAAACACACATACGCATTTTTTTTTTTTTTTTTTGGGTCGTGCTAAATTTGCTGGGTTGGAGCATTAATTGTCAGGATAAGTGAAAAGCTTCACTGAACCTTCATCTCAAATCTTAAAGCTGCAGTTGGGCGTTAAAGCGATTTTCGCATCTTTCAGCTCATTGCTTTGTTTCAGCGTAACTCAGAATCCGAATACTGAGAATGCTATCAGCTGCTTCATCAGCACTGAGTGGGTGTGATTTGATAAGATTTGACTCGAACAAGTCTGGAAACTTCTTGGCTTTTTAATTTCGACAGCCGCTGTGAGAGAGGGAGAGGGAGAGAGAGGGAGGGAGAGAGGGAGGAAGGTCAAGGAGAGGAAAGAGTGTGACAGAAAGCAAAGGGCCCGGTAGATAGATATGCTCTCTACTTTTATTTTAAAAGACTAAAATAACTCATCTGGAAAACGTTTACTGAGCTAATAAAGTGAGAAGTAGGACCAAATTCCAATAGATTTCAATACAGTTAGCGTTTGCCCCTGTTCATTAGCTAGAATGCAGGTTTAAGGCTCTTCAGCATTGGATTCAGCTTTCAGACACTGAGCCTACGTCCACTTTTATTTACAGTCAGTGACATTAACTCCAAATCAAATAAAAACCTGTTTGTACATCGAGTAGGGACGGCAACATTATCGGCGTCTGAGCTGTGTAGTTGTGAAACCAAAACACTGAGCTTAAAATGGCTAAAAGAAACTTTTGTGATTAAATTAAACGGTCAAATTTCAGCTCCTGGGGATTGAAACTGTCCAGAGACAGAGAGAGATATGTGTTTATTAGCATATTTTCCTCTCATTACTCCTCCTTTTCCTTCCTTTCGTTCCCTTTCATTCCCCGTTCTTGATTATCCACCTCCCCTCTTCATCTCGTCTGTTTCTCTGTCCGACTCCGTCAGTCTTGTCCCCGTCTTTTCCCTCCTTGCCTCCTTTCCTCCATCTTGCCTGCTTTCTTTCTCCTTTGTCTATTTGTTCAGCCGTTAGGAGCTGAGTAGTTTTTAATGAGCTCTTTGATGAACGTCTCTCGTTAGCTGGGAGGAGGGATGGAGGGGAGGAGGTGGAGGTTTAGTAGGCAGGAGTATGATGGAGAAGAAGCATCCCTTGTTCACCCCTGTCTGTCTTTCCTTGTCACCTTGAATCCTGCTTTTTCCACTTGACTCTCATTTACTTTCCTTTCCATTACTTTAATCGTCTCTTCTTTGCTTAGTACGTCTGCCCTTTCTTCACCTTTCCTTTCCTCTCCTCACCTTTTGTCATCTTTTCTGTCCCTCCTCTTCTTTCCTCACCTCTTTACTTGTTCTTGTCTTTTCTCAACTTTGATCATCTTTCCTTTCCTTTCCTTTCCTTTCCATTCCTCACCTTTTGTCCTCTCCCCTTTCCTCCACTTTGCCCCTTTTCTTCTTTCCTCTCCGCTCTTTACCTTTTCATTTCTCACCTTTGATCATCTCTCCTCTCCTCACTTTTTCTCTCCTTTCCTTTCCTTTCCTTTGCCCCCCACCTTCCTTTCTTTTCCTTTCTTCTCCTATCTTCATTCCTCTTCCTCCCTCCCTCCCTCCCTCCCTCCCTCCTTCTCTCCCTCCTTCTCTCCCTCCTCTTCGCCTCAGGCTAATTGTTCCCAGTCGTCTGTATTGAACTTTGAGACGACGCCGTTTCTGTCAGACAGACCTACCTGTGTGTTTTTGTGTGTGTCGGTCTGCCCAGGTTCAGGACAAGTAAATAGAATTAGCCCATTTCACGCTCAATCTCACCCTATGATAATTGACCCCTGGGGTTGTGGTGTGTGTGTGCGTGCATGCATACAGAGTTCAGAGGCCAGCATCGTATTGGAGGATATCCGGCCGGTCGTAGGTGTGTGTTTCTCGAACATATGTGCTCGCACGTGTGCGCCGGGTGTGTAATTTGATTTCCCTTTGAGGTGAGGGCTGCCTCTTGAATGAACTGTGCTCCAGACTCTTTCCTGGAGGTGGATCTTGGTTCACTCGCAGCTACAATGGGATCTTTCTGCTGCTCTTATATAAGATAAGATGCATTTTATGAACCTCTGTTGGGAAACCAGTAGAAGTGATATTAAAGTGTGTCACGAACGGGAAGAAATCACTTAATAAGAATTTAAAATAGTCTGTTTTGCTGTGCTTTTTAAAATTTGGGATTTACAGATTAAATTTATTGCTCAATGATCTGTTTATATTTGGAAAAAGTGAAGGATATTCCAGGAAACTTTGATGATTTCTCTAACAATCACTTTACAGAAACATCAACATGTTCTGAAGCTTCTTTCATTCGTTCTTCACTGACACATTTCTTTGGATTAGCTGGTGGTTTTCAGGGAAACTTGACTTAATTATAGTTTACTGTGCACATGCTAAGTCTGGTCAGATTGTATTGAAGTCTATGGGAAAATGTCCCTACTTCTCCTTTGATTTATTAGCTCAGTAAACGTTTTCCTAATGAGTTTATGGTCTCAGTCTCTAATTTCAAGTCTTCAATACAACATGTTCATTTTTTAAATGTTGGTCCATTTAGAGGAAAATAGACCAGAAAGCAGGGGATGAATTAGGGCGAATAGGGGAATAAATGAACAAATTAAACACTGAAACTGAATAAAACTTGACAAAAGTACACATGTAGGTGCTAAATAATAAAAGTTTAATCTGAATCTAAGTGGAAATGTAACCCAGGAGATTTCCTCATTTCCTAAACCCTTCATGTTTCCTTGTTTCCTACCTTACTCTCGCTCATTTAGTGAGAGAAACAGTGAAAACATGGGGGAAACTTCTACCTGGAAACAAAATAAAGGGGGGGAGGGGGCTGCTGCTGTGGCTCAGAGGGTAGAGCGGGTCGTCCACTAATTATGTCGGTTGTTTGATCCCCGGGTCCTCCGGGCCTAATGTCAAAGTGTGGGTGTGTAGTAGTCGTAGAAAAGGCTGTGAATGTGGCTCCCATTGTTCATTTTACCTTTTATATTGTGGCACATGAGTTTACTTCAGTCTGTTTGGCTTCATGTACTTTTTAAACGATAAATGCTTTTTTTATGGCTCATCATTAAAATACAACTGACTCCTGTTTAAATGAGTAAAAAAGAACAAAGAGTTTGTTTACGCTGATTAACTTATAACAACTGCACAGAATTATGGGAAACTCTTGCTAGTGATGTGTAACTGTGAGAGTTTACGAACACAATCAAACCAATGTAATTACATGATTAAAACAGGCTCTAAAACAGGCGTAACTACGTGTGAGTTTGTGTACGTGCGAGTGTTTACATACGTTTCTGCTTTCGTTGTGTGATTAATGGAGGTTATTAAACGTACAGGGCGACTGCTGTGTGTCGTTCATCACCTGAAGGTGTCTGTGTCAGTTTGACATGTCGAGGTCATCTCAGGATTCCACTTCCTGTCTGTCTTTAGCTCCTTATTTCAGACAGAAGAAGAGAAATCACAGCTGCTGAGATGATTTCTAAAGAGTTTTTGTTTTTGTGCTGGAAGTTTATACAATAAAGGAAACTGAATTGAGTTATTTAATAGTGATGGAAACACAGAACATGTTGTGTTTGCTGTGGATGTCTTGTTCACTTTGTTCTTTTTTTGTCTCCTGCTGCACTTTGACTCTTTCACTCCTCCTTCACCTCATTTTCTGCTCTCTCCCTCTTTTGTTTTCATCCCTTTGCTTCACTCTGTTGGAATGCAGACGTCCAGGTCAAGATTGAGGCCACGGCCAGTCACTGACACTGCACACACACACACACACACACACACACACACACACGCACTCAATCAAAGCCACACAAACACATGTTTTGGTTTCTGTATTAATGCGTTGTCATGTACTTCCTCATCCGCTGCTTTTATTCTTATTATGCTCCTTCATCATTCTGACTGCACCTGAACGCAGCACACTTCATTAATGCTCACTTTGTGTGTGTCTGTCTGTCTGTGTGTGTGTGTGTGTTTTCATACACTAAATAACCCCTGTGATAAAGTGCACTTCAGCACAATCTAATTACCACTGTGTGTGTGTTTGTGTTTTTAGGATTGTGTATGTGTGACTGTGAACCTCAGCCTCCTCCTTTGTGTGTGTGCTGATGAGCTTTAAAGGTGTTTTTGTTGCAATGTATTTTGTTAGATTGTGTTGTTTATCATACACACGCCACATGTGTCAATCTTTGTTTGATGTGATGATGATGATGATGATGATGATGATGTGTTTTAAATCCAAAATGTAGGCACAAATAGAGACTGACAGGTGACTTCACTGGAGCTGTATCCATCACGTTTCTGTCTCTCAGGTGTTGTGCTGTTGCTATGGTGACATGTCTAACATCTGATCACGTGATCATATGGCGGGGGGGGGCGGTCGGCGGTCACACCTCGACAGGTCGCCAGTCTACCACAGGGCCAATATATAGAGACTCACTCGTATTTAGAGTCACCAATGAACGAATGGGTCTTTAGAGTACAAGAGCCCCTGGAGGGGACCTACACAGGTTTGGACCCAGGACCCAGGACGGTGCTAACCACTGCACCACCTCATTAGGGTGTACTGTGCCTTTAAAATATCCTCACCTACATGAAGGTTGTCTGTTGTAAAGACTTAAAACCTCTTGATACAGTTGGACTGACCTGGACCTGTTTGACACATGACAATACAGAAACGATGTCTGGATACCTTATCTCTCTCTCTCTCTCTCTCTCTCTCTCTCTCTCTCTCTCTCTCTCTCTCTCTCTCTCTCTCTCAGGG